>CAIGQW010001968.1:1389934-1424728 GCA_903798125.1 Danio choprae
ATTTGATAAAACTTTTGATATATTTTCAAAATAATGTGACAAACCTGAAAGAAAATACTTAGTCTGCAAATACTCTGAGGTGGCTCTGAGTCTTAGTTGATACTGAAATCTGTAATGTTCTTTCTTCATTCTGACTTATCTGTGTAATACTGTAATGCTCTTTGCTTTAAAGCAGTCTATTGTATAAAGTGATCATGTAAATAAATGTAACATGAATGAATGCCACATTGTAAGCTCATACAGACATCCACATTGCTTTTATCAGATGCTTTCTTAACCTTGTTTTTTTTGTAATTTTAGCAGTGTTTAATGTTTATTCTGTTGCTTAAGACACCTAATTTAATATTCTACTAAATGGCACTTTCACCAGTGTGTAAATTCAGCTAGAAGTCTGTCTATGCTCAGGCATTTTAAATTAGTTTATTTTTTATTTTTTACCCCTAAATGAAGAATGAAAAGGAGCTTTGCTGTGTCTATTGCAGTCTTTAGCACCTCTAATTGGCTGTTGAGTTCATGTGCTCAACAGACATTACTGCGATTGGCTACAATGCTCCACAATGCAAAGCACTTTGTAAACCTTAACCTCTGACGCGGAATGTGTTCACACACACATAATCATGGGGGTATTTTGAAACAGCCATCTATCAGTGCATACCCGACTGACCCTGCTGCAGTTTAATGTAAAAATGCAAGCGTTGTTTTGATGCTACAACACCAACTCAACAAACTTGAACATGCATTCAAGAAATGTCAACACAAAGCACTGATTGGATGTTGTGGTCTGTTGTTGTAGAGCAGCGTTCGTGTTTGTTTGTGTGTGTGTGTGGGTGGCAGTGAGGTTGTCGGACAGTCCTGCTGAGAGAGGGGCCGGTGGAGAGATTGTTGGGTCACTCTGCTCCAATTGGGTAGTGTGAAGCAGCCTGGCGGGAGGAATTTCTCTGCATTCTTGCTACATGCCAGTGCAGTGTGCAGATTGAAGCTTATAACAACACATGTAAATACATGAATGTAATGAGGCTATGCTGTGCATTGTGAAAAACGATGACTTTTTGATTAAAAATACAGTTTAAGTCAAAATGATTAGCCCTCCTGTGATTTTTCTTTTTCAAATATTTCCTAAATGATGTTTAACAGAGCAAGGAAGTATTTTCAGTATTTTTACAGTATTTTCTGAAAATATTCTTTCTTCTCTGTTTTATTTTGGCTAGAATGAAAGCAGTTTTTATAAAAACTATTTTATGGTCAGTATTATTAGCCCCCTTAAGCAATATTTTTTTTTCGACTGTCTACAAAACAAACCGATGTTATACAGGGACTTCCCTTATTACACTAACTTGCCTGATAAACCTAATTAACCTTTAAATTACACTTTAAGCTGAATACTAGTATCTTGAAAATATGTAGTAAAATATTCTGTACTGTCATCATGGCAAAGATAAAAAAATCTGTAATTATAATTTAGTTATTAAAACGATTGTTCTTTCCATTAAACAGAAATTGGGGAAATAAATGTACAGGGAGGCATGTTAATGTTCAGGAGGGCTAACAATTAATAATAGGGCTACTAATTCAATTAATAATTCAATAACGCAGTTGAAAGACTTCAACTGTGTATATACACTGTAAAAATTTAATGCCAAAAAGTCAAGACAACTAATATATTTATGTTGCTTTAACTTTAAAAGTCATACAGGTTTCAAATCCTTTTTTCAAGTACAAAGTTTAACTTAATTTTTTTTGTCTGTTCGATTAATGCGAGTTGAGATTTGAACTCATTTAGTTGAATTTTTAAACTACATAAAATGTTTAGAATCATGGGATCTATTCATGATGATTCAGGAATTCAGATTTGGCTATATGAAGTGGATTGTCACAGAATGTTATGTATTTTATGTACAATACATTTATCATTTAAATTAATATGCGGAGCATATATTGTTTAAAGTATATGTTATGCATAGTGGTTAATGTCATTTGTCTGTTTTGTTTTTCTTCATTGTAAAAATAATACAAGCCTCAAGGCGTATAATTACATGCTTGATCAGAATATAGGTGTGCTATTATGTAAAATCACTTTAAACAGTTGCGTGAGAAAAGTGTGTGAATATAGCCCGCCTCTAAAGGTAAAAAATCAATTAATTCTATTTTAATAATCACACTTAATCAAAACAGTCTGCAGAAAGACTTTGATTAACGTTCGGCCTTTGTACATGTCATCAGAGGGGGAAAGCCCCTCCCATTAGCATAGTCTGCCATTAGTTTTTGTGATGTACCTGCCGAAGATAATGTCAGCAACTAAGAGGCTTTATAAATGTGTAATTTTACCAATGAACACTGCAATCTTCAGAATTTTTGACATTTTCAGTTTTTCCCAGAGATAACGTTAATCCTGTTTTGAATCTGCTGCTATGGTGACACATAGGTCTTTGTAGCTCCACCCTCTTTTGAAAATTACAATAAATTTGAACTAATTTGAATTTAAAGTGACAGTCACCAAAATGGCACAATTTGGGTCAAAGCCAGTTATTAACAATTATTTGTGTGGTATTTTTAGCTGATACTTTGCATACATACTCTAGGGACATCAAACACTTATTTTACAACTTGTAAAACGGGTCATAATAGGTCCCCTTTAAATAAGACCAACATATTTTATGAAAACGTACACTGCACACAATCATGGGCAATCACGTACAGTGGATCATGGCAAATTCAAACTTGTTCTCGGCATTTCAGTCCACCAGGAAACAGTGCTCCTTTTTAGAAGTATCCACAAAACATTGTGCATGTCTGAGGAAGAGTCAGTCATGGGGTTTTTGACTGATTGTGAGGTGAATGGATTAATTTTTCTTTGAATTCGTTTATATGGCATCTGTGTCTCCCACCAGAGCTGGACTGCAGCACTGATGTGTGATCTTACTTTCAGTGAGACTTTGTAGCACGCTGAAGTGTTGTTGTATATAACAACATTTGTCTTGTTAGAAAGTAAAGAGAAAGTGTTGTTTAGAAGAACCTGAGAACAGCGTGCATATCTGTGGAAGAGCCAGTCTAAAAATGAGAATTGCAAGTTGGATCCCAACTGAGGTTGTTATTAAGCAAATTAGGCAATTAGTTTTCATATTTGCAGTTATTTTACTTGTAAACAATTGAATGTTCATGCAGTTTTTGTGTTGCTGATGTCTGAAGAATTGTACTGTAATACATTATATCAATGACATCTCAAAGAATGTTTTGTTTTTCTATTTACTGATATACTCATGATGCCCTGGAGATAAATTGATAAATTGTCTCTCAACAGTGCATACTCCTACATTTATCATGAAATTGGTTTAGATTTTAAGGTGCTTGTAGATTTTGTAAATGGTTACAGAGTAAAACTGTGTATTATACACTGTGGCTAACAGATAGAAACCTGTACCTTGTTGCTGGAAGATGCATGACAGATGAAAACATGGAACATGTACAGGAACAGGAACACATGGCTGGTTCCGAAATGCTAAAGAATGAGCAAAGTACGTTAGGATATGGTCTCGGGTGGGTAGATATGACTTGGTCAGTGCCCAGTGTTACTTGGACACACTGCAGTAAAAGTGGCAGGTGAGTTCTGTCAGGCTTGTCATAACGCTTATAATCAAATAATAGCTGTCTCAATTCAGAGGCTGCATCTTTTGAAGGGTAAATTCGTAGGCCGTTTACACTGAAATTTTGACATTTCTTACTAAGATTTAATTTTGTAAATGAGTTACATTTTTATGTTTACTTATTGACCAAGAGAAATATCTTTATAATATTACATCAATCTAATATCCATTTTAAAGTCACTTTGAGAAGTCACTGTTGCTAGATCAGTCCTCTGTAGGTGAGATTGTCTCATTTCACCATGCTTGGTTTTGGCCTGCTCAGACATCGAAGATCTCGCTGGGCTGTCCTTAGTATGGATAGAATTCAAAAGTAAATAAAATATTTTGTTTTAGCAACTAGTAGTGACTCAAAAACTGGCCAAAGCTTGTGTAGTGTATTCTATAGGGTGTGTGACTGTTTGTCTATGGTAATGTTGTACCTGTTGTTTTGAAGACATGCAAGCTAATGTGGAGTTGGTCACTCCACAAAACTGTCTAACATTAAATGTAATGAAATACTTGACCATCACTTGGGATCACTTGTAATTCTCTATGTAGGAAAACCCCCAATTCTTTTTTTGTCAGAATTGCACATCTCTTATCTTTCAGCCTCAAAGGAAACCATACCTTTATTATCATTGTATGTTACATACAATGACAATTTATTGTGTGACATGCAGTGATTGTAAGGTACTGTACATTTTGTCTTCACCTGTTATTCCAGTCTGTCTGTAATGCTCTGTTGGGATTTCTGCAAAGCCCATGCTTAGCAAAAAAAAGGGTTTGCAAATATTGTTTACAAATGTTATCAGATCATAGCACTCACTCAAAATAGGACATTTGCAGTTTGTTAACTATTTATTTAAATTGAGCTGAAACAACACAATTCTTGAGGGGTTTTTGGGACAACTTAATTGTTTTATGTTCAATTCAAATTTGTAAAAAGTAATAAGTTAACTCAATGTTAACAGTTAACAGCTATGTTTCATAGCTGACGTGCAGCAAGGGGGTTGTATCTTGACAGTTTGTATTCATTGAAAAGTAAGAATGATTAATAAATCCATATGAAACAGTCCCTTAAAAGTGACGTCGCGTCTTCAGTTTTCAGTTTTTTTGCACTCACACTACAAGCGTACCACGCCAAAGCCCAACCGAATCGTGCTCTGGCACACCTCTTCCAACTGGGCCTGGGCTGGCCAACTGAACCGCGCCTGGACCCGATTTGGAGCACTCACACGCCAAACGAACCATTGGTTTCTAAACCATCAGAAACAAAAACCCATTGTGTGACTTTTGCAAAGTGACTGATCTCTTTCATAGTCCTTTCTAAATTAGGAAATCATGTATTGTATGGTTGCCATCTCAAATGACATCCAAAAATAAAGTCTGTTCCTCCTTAACGTTCAGCTGACTGTCAAAATAGACATGTGAGGGTGCGGGCGACAAACGGATATGACCACAATTAATTTTTTTTATTTCTTTAGGCTGAAGTTTAGTTCCATCATTTTATTTTTTTAAAAATCCAGATCGAATCCAGACTTGTTTAGTACAGAGTGCACATTGTAGGCAGTACAATAAAATTAAGTGTTAAATGCTTCTCAACTACAACAACAGTAACATTGTTTGCCTTCCTCAAATGCAAACATAATCATCTGAATAAATAATTTGAATAAATCCTTGATTCAGATACTACACTATAAAATGAAAATGGTAATGTTTCTAATGTGTTGAAATGGTAAAATTGTTAATGTTTCATTGGTGAGAAATGAGCAGCCCTGAACAGCATAAGCACTTTGTCAAAGCTCTTGACACAGAAATCTGGCCATGTGAAAATACATAGTTGATGAGTCATGCAGCGTTAACACCAGCCAAACTGTAGAGGATGGCATGAGCCGTGCCAAGAGGATCATGGGTTCAGTTCTCAGGAAAAGCCCGAACTGATGAAATGGGTGTCAAGACAGTCATGTAAACCGCTTTGGATGAAAAGTGTTTGGTCATAATGCATAATTGAGTGTTAATTAGTATAGAAAGTATAGTAAATTGCTTTATTCTAGTATCATTCTGATTATAATTCTGTTGCTTCATAATTTTAATATACAGAAGCAGGACTCGGAATTGGTCACATATGCGCCCGAAATGTTATCTATGCAAACTCTAAATAAATTTGGGAGGATTTGTGCGAGTGCATAAAATTGTTGCCATGCAAATTTTTCACTGCAAAATTTTCACTGCATGCGCAGATGCGCGATCTTAAAAACTCAAATCGTAGCGCTCTGTAATAGTTTAAAATGGTTGTCATGCCAACTTTCTACACTAAACAAAATCCTGCAATGCTTGCCCCGCCTTTGAGCTCTTCTGATTAGCCCACTGCTCTAGACAGAATAGCGCTGCCCACTATGGCGCTGCATATAAATGTAAAACATCTTTAACTTCACATCTTAAAAACGTGAGTCTTGCACGTCTGTCAAGTGCATGTTTACATAGAAAAAAGGTGTAAAAGTAGCGCATTGGAGTAGAAAAAAGGATTGGTTAATGGATTGGTTAATAGTTAATATTAGCTGCCCATGCCTCCTGTTAATATAAAATTGATAGTAGTGGTTCTCTTAATTTTTGGTGGGTGCACCTAAATTTTGGCTTGTGCTCCTAAGTTTTTGAAGTTGAGAGCACCAGTGCTAGAAATCAAAAAAGTTAATTTCGAGCCCTGAGAAGCATCATCACTGCTTCAACATACTATTTTCATTTATTGAATAAAAGTAAGAATTATCCTCCAATGTTTTTTGCTAAAATGTTCGTTCTTTTGCTGATCAAAAGGCCATATGCGTGCTATCAAACCTCTAAACAATCTTGAATGTAGTAGCAAGACTGAGTTGAAAAGAATGCATGTCAAACCTGTTCATCAATTTGCACTGGTTGCCAAAAGATGCTTGCATTCAGCAAGTGAATGCCGCTTTGTGGCGGTGTCCTAAACGGACACAAAATCACTTTCACAGACTTTCAACTAGACCCTGTTGGTTGAATGATTTGCACAACTTGACCCAAGCTGACATTTGATCCTCTGATACTAGCACTTCTTGTTTCATTTTCTACTTTTTCATTTTTATTTATTATAAATGAAAAAGCTACATTAGACCAACTGGTACTTCTGTCTCATGTTATTGCTACATATTGCTTTGGGGGAAAAAAACATCCACTAAACTAATAAATATTATGAAAATGTCTTTTATGGATGGTCCGTGCGCACTATTCCCTTTAAAGTAGCATTATTTTTGTTTAAATTTTTAGTTAATGCATCAATTGCCAAATAAGTTAAAATAAATAAGGAAACCTGGATATTATCCGCAATATTAAAACCCTTGGGAACAACTGTGGTCGGAACCAAAGTTCACAGGACTGTGTTCTCTGGAATCCTCTCAAGAGGTGGACTTCTGCATTCTGATTGCTTGGCGCCGAACATAGCTCATTACCATAAAGTTGACCTAATTTCAACTCTCATCGATGCCCACACCGGCGAAGATGCGCCTGCGCCACTTATCACCGCCGGCTACCATTGGAAAAACAATGACTTACGGCTACTTTGACGCTCTCGCCGCCTTCGGTGTGAAAGCACAGTTACTTGCACAAAAACCAGTACCCCAATGATTGCTTCTGTCAATCATTTGTCAATTTTTTTCTTCCTTTTTTAGGTCACATTAGCAGAATGAAGTTTATCATAAAATTAAAAATAAGGAAATATTTACTGATGTTCTGTTAACTTTAGTTTTGCTAGCAAGAGAGGCTGGATCTTTTCCTCTGACAGTGAATGCAAATCAAAGCATTTGTGCTTTGATTTCTGTTTGAAGTATTCATCCAATAACCATAAATTGTTTGTTTTATTTCAATTATTTTAATATCATAAAGAATGTAAACTTTAGATTCATTACAAAAATACATTTAATAGTTAATAACAGAGTATTTAAAGTACAAATGATAGCAAACTATAAAAGCAAAAAAAGTAAGTAAATAATTCAATTGAAATCAAGGTAAAGTGTTCTATTAATCCAGTGATCCATATACTATATATAGTATATTTTATTTTGTAAAACATAATGTAAAGAGTGGTCATTTTGTGAGCCTTTGCTCCTGGGAGGCTTTTCCCCTTAGATTGGCTCTCAGTTGTACAGTAAGGCAGTGATTGAAAGTGCTACTCGTTTTACCGTGTGACCCACTTCGACTGTAACAGTGTGTGATCTCGCTGTGACGCTCGTGTCAACGGCAGCTCGTTTCATGTGCTAGTTCACATTACGGCTGGGTCCTGGTGGAGGAGCGTGACAAAGTTTGGTCTCTGTAACGCCCCTCTCATGCTTAAAGGCAAGGAAACTTGATTAACTTCACTATAGCAGTAGACACTAATACTTCATGCCTGTCCCAGTTACTTAAACTTGTGTTTTTTAGAGCTGTTAGCAGGACAGTGGTGTGAAGTTTCAGAAACGGCTACTGAAATTGTAGGCTGCACAGTTATGCCAGCATTTCTCAAAGTGGGAAGGGAGGCATTTCAGGTGGGGTGGAACAAACAACAGAGAATCTTGTCTTTATTTTATGTGCCAATCATTTGCTTGTTGCATGTCAATAGGTATACCAATCGCATGGGGCCTTTATAGCCGCCTGCCCAGTACTATTATGCTATTGGTTAGACCCGACAAAAGATGAACCTAATGTGTCAGAACAGAGTTGAAAATAAATACGAATGGCTTGAGTGTAGAGATGAGCAGGGAAAATGACAAAAACGACTAAGAATCTAAATGTCAGTTTTCAGTCATTCATGACAGTCTGTATTTTTCATTGAATTAAGTTAAATCTGAAAAATATATTTTACCTGTTTGTTTTAATATTATTATTATCATTATCATTGCTTAAATAATAATAAACATAAGCTAAAAGTATATTAAATTTGACTTGTACAAAATATCGTTAAGGCAATTCTCAACAATATTGCATGTTATATCATGCATTCATAACTTTGTGTTTCCTCTTGCTACATGGCAATGTGTGGCATTGTGAAAGAATCGTGTTTTACATTTAATGAAATCGCTTCAACTTGCAGGTTGTTTGATTAATTCTTTTCACTTTTTTTTTTTTTTTGTAACAATCAATATGGATTCATTCCATTATGAAGGGCTTATCCCAATGCCCTAATCAGGGGTGTCCAAACTTGGTCCTGGAGGGCTGGTGTCCTCCTTGCTGAGTTTAGCTCCAACTTGCTTCAGGTGTGTTGTATTAGGGTTGGAGCTAAACTCTCCAGGACACCGGCCCTCCAGGACCAAGTTTAGACACCTCTGCCCTAATCCTTTTGAAGGGCTTGCCTTTATTTAAAGGGATGAAGGGTGTAGGCAACCTGAAATGTAGTTCTGCATCATCTACAACAAATCATACATGAAAGAAAACTTACAGGATGAAAACGGCACTCTTTAAAAAAATAAAAACAAAAGCCTAATTTGTGCAGACCCAAATGGGAATGTCTCCCTCTTCTATGGCAGTGTTTCTCAACCACGTTCCTGGAGGACCACCAACACTGCATGTTTTGGATGTCTCCTTTGTCACACCCATTACAGGTCTTTCAGTCTCTGCTAATGAGCTGATAATCTGAATCAGGTGTGTTTGGTTGAGAAGACCTGGAAAATGTGCAGAGCTGGTGGTGCTCCAGGAATGTGGTTAAGAAACACTGTTCTACACTGTTTACACCTGGTCACTGGTCATGCATTGGAGGTGTAAATGTCCTTCTGTTATAGATTATATTACATAGACCAATATAACAGTGCTAATTCAAAATGGACTGACAATGCCACGGATGACAGATTGGAACATTTGTCTCATAAATAAAAATGTATACAACAAATAACATGTGGTATATCTGATGCTTTAGTTGAAGTAACCTAGTCAAATTTGCATAGTGCAAGATTTAAAAATCAAGATGTATGTCTTTAGATTATTTTCTCTATTTAGCTGTTTTATGTGGATTCATCAAATTTAAAACAGTGTATATTGTTGAGCTGGTGCATCTATATCACCATGAACAGATGCTTTCTTAACTGACAATAAATAGGTTCACATTGGGGGCTGTAGACAGAGTTTAAGCATGTGCATCTATTATTATTATTGGATATTTTTATTCTGGTGTCACCATTGCATGCCCCCTGGGACCAGGTTCAAGGCTATTTAAGTTCATTCCTAATACTGTAATTTAGCATTTTTTTAAAAGTGTTTAGCATTTTAGTCGTGTACCAAATGTTTTAGAAGTCATTAAATTAGCATGTTATTTGACTGTAAGGTATTGTATCATGAAATCTGTCTTGTATCAAACTGAGCTGTGAATTTACACACCCCATAAATTAGGTTTTTGCAGCGATGCAATAGAAGAACCTTTTTTTATTAGCGCTAAAAGCATTTTAATAATTTAAATAGCTGTTTTACACCACAAAGATGGCAATAAATGTCACAGAAAATGGTGTTTAAACTCGCGTTGGTATCAAGTTATGGATAAAGTACATCCAGGAGGTTGTTATCACAGAATAATGCCAGACAGGCTTCTCGGCAGTCTGATGTGAAACTCCAGGATTTATTTTATCCTGCTTATTACAAAACTTAACAATTAAACACAAACCATTGTTCTGAGATGTAATGGTTTCTTAATGTATTAATTAAACACAAAGATGACAGAAACGATAACAGCTGATTAAGTTTAAGTTAAAAAAACGCTGAAAAAAAAAAAACCCTATAAGTCTCGGCCGGGTAAGAAAAAGTAATGCAAAAGTTACTCCAAAGTTCCGTAACGCATTGCCTACATTAAAGTAACCAAAACTAGTTACTTTTTTAGGGAGTATCTCTAGTAATGCATTATTCTCAAAAGTAGCTTTCCCCAACACTGATACTGTGTTAGAGTGGGAACCCTGTTTGTGGCCATTTCTTGTGCTTGACAGCTGGTTTAGTTACCCATGCCGAGTACTGGTTAGTTGAATGTGTTTTTGCAGTCTTTACTTGACATCCAAGCATTCGGCTCCTCCAGCAGAGATGTGCTCATTGTGTTCGCAGTAACCCGAGTGCTGAGAGCGCTGCGGCCCATGAGAAAGGGTGTGCACAGCTACAGGCCCGCAGTCTAGGCTTACGTGGAGTCTTGAAATGGATTCCCAGCCGCTGGCTCTTCCACATCCCACCTGCGTGGCCCACAATGCCTCTTTGTTCCTGCCCCATGGCACTGTGGGACTGCTGTTATCTGAGAGGCAGGGGTTGGCCACCACCGACTTTCTCATTCAAAGTGAAGATGGTGAATTCCTGCTATCGGGTTTCGCTGTGGCTGGCTCGGGCTCGTGAGAGCTGCTTTTGCTAGTGTGGGAGTGAGCTGCTCTGTTGTTTTCTTGCACGCTTACAGTGTTGCAGTTTGGGCTGTTTTGAAGACGCGAAGTGCGAGTGTGAGAATTCATATTTATGTCAGTACAAGCAGATTGTCTGTATATGGCGAAAAGTCAAATAAAAAGTATGGGCAAATTTAAAAAGTTTATCGCTTCATATTATGACAGAATATGATTTATTTGGTGGCATCACAGAAAACTTTGTTTAATTTAATACTTTTTATAATTTATGAGTGCAATGTTACATGCCATTTACAAGGATGCAGACAGAAACATGAACAACAGCATTGTGAGAAAGTTGCAACTTTGAAAGTACAGTGTTTACATTTTGCATTTTAATTAGGGATTGTTTTTTTTTTATTGTAATATTTTTGTACCTATAAATATTAGTTTTTTTTTATTGTTTTCTACTTTATTAATTATTTTTTTTACTTTTTTTAATCAATTCGTTTTTTTCTCTTTTATTAATATTTAATATTTTTTTAATGTTTGATTTAAACATTTGAATTTTTTTTAAATATTAATAAAATAGAAAAAATATTCTAAATAAAAAGATCTAAATAAAGTGATCACATATGAATGAGTACATTTTTGTTCATCATTTATATGCTTTAAAAGTGTTGTCTATACATGTTGTCTATATAAAAAACTATTAATTGACTGAATTTAAAGAAATGGTGACATTTATATTGACATAAATGTTATGACAGACCGACAGATAGAGATATCATTATTGTGATATGGGATTTCTGTCTGTACAGTAGTAAACTTGACAGTTGTATAATGTAAAAAGTCCGGATCAGTTCTATGATTTGTAAAAGTTAATTGTCAAACTGTTTTTGTATTTTATGGTTCCCACTCAGTACTTATGGCTTGCTTATTTTAAGATGTCTTAATGTAAATTGAAAAAATGATATGACAGAAATGACATGTAACCAAAAAGTATCAATTAGTAAAGTAGTAGTTGCTTACAAGTGAAATAAAATAATGGTAATGATGAACAAATCAGCAGTATAAAAAAGTCGATCACAAGGATACAAATTAAGTGAATAAAGTCTTTAGTTTAGCAATTCCAGCATTAAGGATGTGACATTTGCAGTAAAAACTTGAAACATCATTTTACAGAGAATATGTATGTTAACAGCATATGGAAGAATCTATTTATATTTTTCAAAGCAACTAACCACAGAGTTAACGGATCAGAAAAATATCAATCTGTAAACATGTTTTATATTTTAAAAGAGGGAAATAAGTATTAGTTATGGATGTGACTAAAAAGTATACTAGTATAGTAGTTTACAGTATGCAACTAACTAATGTAGAAATAATGTGAAATAAACTGCACAATCCAAAATAAATAATACTAATCAAAAGGATAAGAGTTGGCTCTCTATAGAACAACAATTATTTATTTTAATTTATATTATCTTATGTTTTTGTTAGGTATGCTTTTATGTGAAGGATTAGTTAGTAAGAGGACAAACCACAGATAATAAAGGAATATAAAAAAGGAGTAAATAGAGATTTTATGTATGTATGTGAAGGTATATTACTATATACAATATTGTATGTACAGCTATATTATGTGCAAATTTATGAGGAAAAATGTATGAACAAAAAAAACTTTTATGGATGTGATATTGTGACCAAAAGTGTGACTTTGCTAAATCAAATCAAATTGTTTGAAATTGAAAGTTTTTCTTAGACTAGAATAAAAATACAAACCTACACAAAGAACAATGGTTGCACTATTTTGGAAAAAATAATTGAACTTTGAGCTGGAGATGTGAATTGTTATGCAGTTTATGCAGTTATGCTGTATTTTGTTTGTTTTTTGTTATTATTATAACAACAAATAGTTTAAAAAATTCTGGAAATGTAAGGTTTGCCAACAGTGTCTTAAAATGCTAGTAAACAGCTGAAGCGGTGTGCTAAAGAATTGCTAGAAACATTATTTCATTTTATTAATCAGCCTAAAATGCTTATATATTTACTGTAATTTTAATGAAAATGTATGAATTTGCTGTAAAGGATGACATGTATGCAATAAGGCTAGGAAAATTTGCCCTTTATATAAGCAAAGTGTTATATTTTATTTTAGTATGCAATAATTAACTTTTAAACAAACTGTACAATTTCCCAGAACCAAAGCTGTGTCCATTTGAAGATGTTGAGTGGTGACTAGTATCTTTTAAAAACACACTAACCACTAGCCAAAAAAAAGTATTGTATCTTTTATCTTTGTTTTGATTGTGCTTGGGGGAAAAAACCCCTATGGTCTTTAAACAGTATTGAGTTGTTATTAACGGCTTTTTTTGCAGTACTGCTTGTGCAGATTTGGCCATTTTTAAAAATCATGCTCTGTGTTCATTTGTATTAACAATCAGCTGGTCAGCAGATAGCGGTTCTGCTAAATAGTAGCTGTTGTTTCAGTTTGCTGAGACGTCAGTGCACTTCCTCATTTGATTTGACTGGGGGAGCACAGGAAGTCTGGCTTTCCTGTCCCTGGGTTGTTATTGTTATGCAGCCCTCGCTGGGTCATATTGAGGAACCAAAAGAGCTGAAGGGACTGGAGTGTGATCCTGCTGCTCATTGAAGACACAGACGCTCCGCATCCTGCAGGCCCTCTCCGCTTTATTCATTTATTTATTTTTCTGTCTCTCCGCTGGGTGGTGGTTCGGGGGATTTCCACTATTCACTTTAATGACGGTTAATGAGACCATCAGTTATGATTTTAATCTTGTGTAAATTTAAACATGATGGATAAGTCGGGAAGTTGTTTTCAAAAGAGCTCATTTTTTGATGCAGCGGTTTGTCAAAATGATATGTTCTTAATTCATTTTTAATCCATCATGTATAAATGCGAACTCTGTTTTTTGTTCTGCAGCCGGGACATGGAGAACAAGGAGACTCTGCGCGGGCTGCAGAAGATGGAGGACCGGCCTGAGGAGCGACTGATCCGAGAGAAGCTCAAGGCCACCTGTATGCCCACCTGGAAGAGCGAGTGGCTGGAGAGGCGGAGCAGGAGAGGACCAATGGTAGAAATGCTGGCCTTTTCTTCTAGTTGTTTTGAATATATTTTTATTTAGCTTTTTTGAAAAGTTAACAATACAGAACAACATCAAAACTAAGCAACAAACAAACTAAAACATACAGTATAAAATAATAGTAATAATAATAATAATAAAATAAATAAATAAATAAAAAGGGAGGAGATACAGTATAAACCAATGGGGAAAAACTGTTTTATTAAATCATGTGGTACTGTAGCTTCTAGTTATTTTAAACGGATGTATTTTTAATCTTGGTGTAAAGGCAGGATTTTTTTTTTTGTTCACACTTATCATCAGCGTTTATACAGGTGTTCATACCCAAGTGATTTTTAACTAGCAATGAGCTGAGTAAACATTTAAAAGTCACTTCTTGATATTAGGCGGCACTTAAAGGTGTAGTTCACTCAAAAAAGAAAATTCTGACATCATTTTCTCACTTCTGAAGGTTTGATTTTTATTTATTTTTATTTTTTATTTTTATGTTGAACACTAAAGAAGGTATTTTAAATAAAGCTGGAAACCTGTAACCATTGACTTCCTGAGTATTTGTTTTTCCTACTATGGACGTCAATGTGTACAGCTTTCCAGCTTTCTCAAAATATCTTTGTTAGTTGTTAACAGAAGAACCTTATAAAGGATCGGAACCAATTGAGAGTGAGAAAATGGAGCAATTTTTCACTTGTGGGTGAACTACCCCGGTACATAAGGTGGCACTGCACAACTTTACGCTTCTGACAGTCACTTGTTGGACAGAAATACCCTCGTCACTTTTCCTTGTTTATGTAATCTTTTCCACTTCTGTTTAGTTTAAAAAAACCAAGCCCCCAAAAGAACATGAAAGTCGGCATGAAATGGAAATTATGATTGTACATGATTTCATCCTTTGATTGGTTTGTTGGACGAATGGATAAAGACAGAGCAGAAGCAAGAGACACTCTGATAGCCCCGCCCCAAAGGCATTCCATGTGACCAGAAGTGAAGAAAAGTAGTTTCAAAGGGAAGATGGATGGTTATGGTATTTGATAAAATATTATGAGGGCAAATTAAGTTTTTACAAAATAATGAAGTGCAAGCATGACTATAAAAATAAGAAGAGTACATTTTTAAGTTCATTCCGACTTTAAATTAAATTCACTGTCAAATCCTATTTAATCTTCAATTCCTATAGACCATAGATCTCAAAATTGATTCTTGGAGGGCCGCAACCCTGCACAGTTTTGCTCCAACCCTAATCAAACACAGCTGATCCAACTAATCAAGGTGTTCAAGACCACTAGAGACTTTTAAGCAGGTGTGAGTTAGAGGTGGTTGGAGCTAAACTATGCAGATCTGTGGCCCTCCAGGAATTGAGTTTGAGACCATTGCTATAGACTGTTTGCTAGACCACCACTAAGTGGTGCTTTACTGTAACTTTTGCAGCTGAATGCACATGAACAGAAGCGCCAAGCTCATTAGTCGACCACTTTTTAAAACCAAAGGCTTTTTAACCATTTTTTATTAAGCTTTTGCGTCTGCCGTTTTGCCCGTTGGTGTGCACACTGATATTGGCACTGTTTGTTTAGTCAAGAGCAAAAATCTGTGTGCACGGCACTTCAGGTTAACCAGTAGGGCTGCTCAATATATTGAAATAAATATCGCAGTGTTGGTTTGCGCCTTTATCAAACGAGTGTTTTTAAGGGTTTGTTTATTGTATAATTGTTATAATTATGCTCTTTATTTTCCTTTTATAATAATTGCAGTTGCTCAAAATAGTGGGATTATGGGCTATGAATTGAGCAATCATGTTTAGTAATAGCAATCCAGAATATAATGGCATAGGATTTACTTTGAAACTGTTTTTGATCAGAAATAGTAATTACCTGTAAAAGAAATTACCAATAAAAGGCTAGCAACACATTGAGTTTTGCCATTCAAAAGCTAAAAGTTCTTAAGAGTTTAAAATAACTTATTTTCAGATGTTTTCTGTGTGTTTTATATCCAAGTCTATATTTCTGAAAAACTGTATTTCACATAATCCCAGCCATCGGCACTTATACTTATAGTTCTTATTTAACGTCTTTTGTATCCAGTCAGACCAGTCTTTTACATTTTATTCATATGCCATTACTACTGATTCTTCTGTAAATTATTGATTTTTACATTACTACTTTCAATAATTAAATCTGAATTAGTTAACTATCGTTAATGGTTAAAGGTATAGTTCACCCGAAAAGGAATATTTCCTCAACATTTACGCACATTTGAGTGTTTTTGTCTTCCATGGAACAGAAAACAAGATATTCTGGAGAACATTGGGAAAAAAATGCCATTGACTTCTATAATATGAACCAAAAATACCATGAAAGTCAGTGGCTACTGCTTTCCCATCTTTTTCAAAATATCTTCCTTTGTGTTCAACAGAAAATAGAAACTCGAAGAGATTTGGAACAAGTGGAGGATAAATAAATGATGACAGAATTTTCAGTTTTGGGTGCACTGTCCCTTTAAATCATTGGATCAGATGCCCAGTTACCAAAAAATAGCTGAGACTGGTCGGATTGAGAAACAGGAACTGTGAGGTTTTGAAGTGGAAAGCCTCCTCCTGAGTGCAGCCGGCATTCCTTATATAACCATCAGAACAATTGACCATGCGGACGGACTTTCACACTGAGCGCTTCACTGCGGCTACACACTCAAATAATAACTTGCAGGCGTACAAAACATTAACATAATTGTCAGAAGCTTTCAAATAACATAATCATCATTAGGGCTGCCGCAATATATCGTTTCAGCATTGATATCGCAATGTCTGCAATAATCACCTCGCAGAATCTGCAATGTTGAGTCTGAGTTATAAGTAGCCACAAAATACGTTATTTTTAGAGTCACTACAAAGTTGAACTATAATAAAGTGAAAGTTTATTGTTTGCATGTGTTTTAAGGCCTGTGACTGAGTTTAAAACATCCAGGCACATTAGATTATGGCATTTGGAGGTGTAATAATGTTGGTATTTATTATTTAAATGAAGAAGACTATACAGTGTTATTTTACATTGCGCTGCAAAAAAATTATGTTATTACTTTCATACCTACTTAATTGTTGTCTTGTTTCTAGTCCAAATATTTAAAGATTATTTTATTTACCCCTGTGGCAGATTATTTAGCTTGTTTTAAGAAAAAAAACACTTAATTTTGTCCTAACAAATTTATAGAAAATGCTTGTTAGAAAATGCTTGTTGATTTTAAGACTATTTGTAGATATTTGGACTAGAAACAGTGTGATTTATTCAATTTATGTACCCGAGTACTGTTAGATTCCCCAGAAAAACGTATAAAATAGCCATCTGGTGAAATTTTATTCATATCGCAGAGAAACAAAGCAAAATATCACAATCATATTTTTCCAATATTGTGCAGCTCTAATCATCATCCATGTATTGAGTGATATGATTCATCTCTGCTGAAGCAGCAAATGAAAGCAGAGCAAGCAGTATGATTTTTCTGCTTTGGTCTCAGGTTGTGAAGCCCATTCCTCTGAGAGCCGACGGCACTGAAGCCGGAAGTGACTGTCACAGCTCGTCTTCGTCCCAGAGCCGAGGTCATCGCAGCCCGTCTCCTGGACCTTCCTCTTTCTCTGCCGCTTCCTCCTCCTCCTCATCGTCCTCCACAAAGACTGCTGGGAAGCCAGATTCTCCTGGCCTGCGCAGACGGAGAGCTTCACCAGTGCCTGTGAGGCTTTATTTTTTATTGCTGTTGCATTCGTGTGTTTTTTTTTTCTTTTCTTTTTTTGTGGTCACATGACCTGCACTGACACAAAACATCAATTGGACTGCTCAATAGAACTAACAAAATTCCATTATTTTGAAAATGAGAAAATCAAATACATGAGAAAACATTGCAGCTTATACTCAAGTGCTTCTAAACTTTTAGGACTTTCTTTCTTCTGTCAAAACACAATACAAGATATCCTGAAGAATGTTGGAAATAATTAGCCATTGACATAAGGGATGCACTGAAATGAAAATTGTTGGTCGAAACCGAAAACAGAAAAAGAGGCAACCAAGACCGAAACACAAATAAATGATTGCAATTATTAGTACCATTGCATTTATGGCTAAGACTGTGTACTACTAACCTTACTAAAATCAAGGCATTGCAATTGCATAAATTAATATTAAAGTTTCAAAGAGTAAATCAATTACAAATTCTGAAAATATTTGTTTAGCAATTGCAACAATATGTTTTTAGTATCAGTTTTGCTTAAGTTGCACAGTAGTTTGATTATGTATAAATATATTGTATATTATTATTATTATTATTATTATTATTATTATTATTATATTATTATATATTATTATAACCATTGACCTACATCATGCTAGACATACACATGACGATCAAAAACAAAATGACATGATTTCATAGGATTGTCATCTGAGTGCACCTGAAAAGACCTGAATGACACTTCTTATAGAGCTTGAGAAGCATACAGTTCTGTATGATCTGTATAATTAGTAAAATCAAGAGTTGCAGGTTAAGGAAACAGCATGGGAGGAAGTTGCCACAGGCCTTGCTGCAAATAAAAAGTTTTTTATATATATATAATTTCGAGTGTGTGCTGCTTTATTTCTGCAACCAAGTAATGATCTTTTATAACACGTATCAAGTACAGTCACGATGAAGAGCAGAGGATCTGAATAGATGGAATAGACACACCGCAGACATGCTGCTTTGGACAACACATGCAGGCTTTCTGTTTGCATCATTACAACATACTGTTTCAGCCGTGTTGTTTGTTGAAAAAAATCTTTCGGTTGCCAAATATTCGGTGCATCTCTAATTGACATCCTTAGTACACAAAAAAAATAATAATTCTTTTGTGTTCTGCAGAAGGAAGAAATAGGAATAAAGGTCTTTGCACACTGAAGTTTGGAATTTTCGTGTGTGTTTTTTCATATTAAAATCTGAAAAATTCGATACTCGCTCAAACCTTGCACACCGATTCAGATGTGCATTAATTAATCAGTTGCGAAATAATTTGCTAAATAATACAAAATGGAGTCTTCGAGTAGTGAAGATGATTTTGTGGTCTTCTCCCTGCTTAACAAAACAAATAGAGGAAATATTGGATCATCCCATCCTTAGATTGTGGAGAGGGCATGGAGAGTTCCACCTCCTTATCATAGAGTTCCACCTCCCCTATCAATCGGGATTATCCAGACCGATTCAAAGTTTACTTCAGGATGTCTGTGGCTCAGTTTGATACTTTGCTAGCGATCCTGGAACCACAAATGTAAAAAAAAAAAACACCAACACTTTCCGTGAACCAATTGATCCTGAACAGAGACCTGCAGTTTGTCTAAGGTATCGAGACACAGACAGACACACGCAAACAGATTCTTAGACGGCCTTTTGGATTTTGCCTTTTGCTTGTACGGTGGCCCTGAATTGTCAAAACACCTTTAAAAATGCCTTTTCTAATGCAAAAACTAGAAAAAACGTTTAACCAATTCCAAAAAAATTTCTGACAGACAGAAGTTTTGGAGGCAGCATGTCAATACGATTGACATAACGTGAGGTCGAATAAATTTTTTAACATGCAAAAAATATGGACGAAAATTTCAGTGTGTATGACCTTAAGGGTAAGAATCCCAAATCTAGTTAAGATTTGCTTGTGTAATACTTATTTGCAAAATATTGTCATTTAACATATCATAGCTTAAGTCCTAAGATAAGAAACATTCTGTATTTCGCCCCTGATCTGTTTGTCATTGAGCTGATGTGTTTTGGCAGAGTGGACGGGTGACCCCTCCTCGAAGAGCTCCCTCCCCTGATGGGTTTTCCCCATACAGTCCAGAGGAGACCAACCGCAGGGTCAACAAGGTCATGAGAGCCCGCCTCTACCTGCTCCAGCAAATAGGACCCAATTCATTCTTGATTGGCGGAGACAGTCCTGACAACAAGTTCAGGGTGTTCATTGGTCCACAGGTATGCCATATCTGTGCCAGAGGTTTATAAATAATGACAAATGTGCAGGCCTGAGACACGAGGTGGTGACCGTACAGATTATTTTTGCCTTACTGTACTTTATTCTGCACTCTATCACTCTATCCTATTGAAGAATTTCCAGAATCTAATATCTTACTTTTCACTACAGTCAATTTGGCTCAAAATGATGAGGAAAGAAAGGTTTTAGTATCAGAGATGCCATAGGGCTGATTCTTTTCGGTTTACATGTTGTTCGAATTTAAAAATGCAGAAGTTTAGGATTTATTAGTGTAAATGGACATCAGATTTCAGGCATGTCTATTGGCTGAACTAAATCTGCTGTAAAAGCAGGAGCTGTTTAAGCCAATTGTAGGAAAATGGACAAGTCCATATTTATGTATTACTGTCTGAACAGGGTAGGTTGTATTTAAACAATGTTAAAATAATGCAAATGAATGGCCCTTTGCTGCTATTTCAGTTTCAAATGATTAAAAAATGTTTATTGTGAAACGTTCTTAAAGTTCATACTTTTTATCTACGTAGTTACAGAGTAAAAATGTAAAATTTTTTAGTCAAATGTCAAATATTCTCAAATTGACTGGTCATCTTAGCAAAAACCTCAACAAAAGAAAAAAATGTAAATAATAGTAGACTATATGTTGCCTCTTTCACACCGCACATGCTAGCGGTGCAGAGCCAGTGTGTGCGTAGAGAAATCAGTCTTGGAATATGTATTACATTTTTAAAATAATTTTAAGTTCTTTTGTTTGACTATTTAAAAATCAGTGCATATTATCAATGCACTTATTGGGTAAAGTTGCTACTTTTTACTGTCATCCAATGTGTTTTTGCTCATTATCAATGCATTGTCACAGTCACTATCGCTCTTCTGATTTGAGTCACCTTTCAAAAGTTGCTAAAAGTAATCAAATGAATGTTAAAAAAAATGCTACATTTGTTGCTGGGTGCTTTTTGTAAAAAGTTTTGCTAGAGTAGTACAAAAAGTTGCTAAATCTAGCAACAAAATTTCTAATTTGGCCAGGCCGTTTAACTGCATTAACCAAGGCAACACCATTATTCCTGCTGTTCTGTAGGCGCAGATGCTGGATTAACATTTTTATTCAGTAAATGAATGATGTTTTATTTTATGATTAGTTTCTTATAATCAGTATTTAGTAAATATACTGCAAGTTAAAATGTCGCCAATGTTACTAGTTGAAACCTAAAGTGGTGATAAGCTCTTAAAATGTGTGGAAAGAGTCTTAAATGGTATTGAATTTCATTCTCTAATTCCTATATATACCCTGATATGATATATGGTATAAATATCTTTCTTGTGGTTTGTTACAGAGTTTTTTTTTCTGGAAATCTAATCCAATAAACAAAACCTCGAAGGCATTTTAAAATGACCCGTTTGTTGTAATACAAAACCGTTTTCTTCACGATTGTGTAATAATGTATATAAATCTACCACTTGCAATGAAAACTGTTATGTTGTTCGTGATCAGACCTGCAGCTGTGGCAGAGGAACGTTCTGCATCCATGTGCTTTTCGTCATGCTCCGAGTTTTCCAGCTGGAGCCTTCAGATCCTCTACTGTGGAGGAAAACCCTCAAGAACTTTGAGGTGAGGAGAGTGTGTAACCCAAACAAAGCTCCACAAGCCTCATTGTGCGCTTTCTCAAGCTCAGCGTTCACTGATGCTGTGTTTTCATTAAGGTGGAGAGCTTGTTTCAGAAGTACCACAATCGCCGCAGCTCCCGCATTAAAGCTCCCTCGCGCAGCACCATCCAGAAGTTTGTGTCCCGCATGTCCAACTCTCACACCTCGTGTACCTCTAGTGCCTCACCATCCAGTAATGAAAGCAGGTTTGTGATGCGCCATTTAGATGATGATTTTTTCTCTCTGAGGTGTCATATCTTCAGTGTTTTTAAACAATGGCACCGTGAATCATAAATAAGTGTATAGATATTTCACGAGTGAATACTATTGGTTGGTTTAGCATCTCTCACTATGAGTGCCTCTTCTTTTTTTAAGACATTGATCAAGGGTTAGTTCATCTAAATATTATGTGCCATCTAAGCTAAGTGATCAGGGGAGAAGGGCCTTAGTCAGGGAGGTGATCAATTTGTAAACTATTTATATATGTGATTAATGCGATATTATAAATGATAAATGATGAATAATGAATGTTGTCTTTTGCAAGGTTTATTCCATCCAAATATTTTTTGGTAATCATCGGATGCTTATTTATTTTGTATTTGTTAAAAAAAACAATGCATTTAGATTTGTAATTAAAGATCTAACATTTTTTTTATTTTAATTTCATGGGACCTTTGTTTCAGTGTGTTAGTTTTAAGGATATCTATTAGCTGGTGTGCTCCAAAACAGTGACAAAATTTGCGTTTAGAAAATATAAAACTATATAAACATCCAAAGCTTTCTGTTTGCCACTTCCACCTAAATTGATCAACGATTTTTTTTGACGTCACCTCATACTTGAGTTACTCATCAAATCTCTGACCAATCAAATGCTCTGAAATATCTGACATGCACCGCCCCTTCAAGACTCTTTTCATTTTATGCGCTTGATCTCAACCACCATCACTAGCAGACCTTTGATAAAAATGAAATGCTATTGGCTGTTTTTTTTTAAAAAGGGAGGAGCTACTGTCTCTTCATTTTTCTGTTGAGATCACATTAAGCATTGAATAAAAAATCACTTCATGGGACTTTTAATACAAGTTGAATACCTTGATGCACCTTATTACAAATGATACCTTCAAATAAAGGACTAAAGGTTCTAAGTGATGTTTTGTTGCTGATGGTTTTAATTGAATTATTTAAATGTGTTATCTAATAGTTGTGTGAGTTAGATGTACATTATAAATGTCTTCATGGACTGTTTTCACATTTTTGTAGTTCTCACAAGTGATAGATGGTGAACTTCTATAATGGCAATCTGATACAACCACTAATAAAACTTTTGCTTTCCTATTTGCTCTAAATAGCAAACGAAAGAAACGAAAGAGGACTTTTTCTGTTGTTGCTAAGACGAATCTCTTTAGGTCAGAAAAGAGAATAATAAAAAAGTCTCCATCACTTTTAATTATAAGAGCAGTCTAGCATAACCATTCAGTCTAATTTCGTATTTGTCTGCCTTAACAAGCTTGAATGGTCAAGTCTCTTTAGTTATATTTATTGTGCTTTTTGAGTTCTTTTCGTGCTACAGCTAATTCCGATCTCTGAAGATCAAAGAAAATATTACGAGGATAATATTGCTCACATCTGCCTGTCTTTGTCCTCATGAACGCAGTATGAAGGACGAGGAAGAGCAGATGTGTCCCATCTGTCTGCTGGACATGCTGGATGAGGAAAGTCTAACAGTGTGTGAAGAGGGCTGCCGAAACAAACTCCACCATCACTGCATGTCTATATGTAAGTGCCAGTAAATACCATCCAACAACACCCCACAACCCTTGCTTTATAGTGTATTTATAACACTGACATCTGAATCTGTCAGAGTGAGCTTGAGATTAAAGAGATTAAGCTTTGTTAGGCCTTTTTAAGTTCGGTTATCCACTCATAACTAAAAAAAAAACCCCAACTAAAAACAGTCCAGCGGTCAACATTTTTTGTGTTTACTTGGGAAGTAGGGCTGCAGCTATGGATTATTTTAATAATGGATTAATCTACCACTGTAATCGATCAACTAATCGATTAATCGGATAAGCTATTTTTATTTTCTTTGACGATCTTGTGACTGAAGTGCAACAGAGCAGTAACGGTGTATAAAAGCCAATCACAGATACACACACACACACATACACATACAGGGTACACGTAAATATCCACTGCTGTATGGACATCGTTATGTTAATGTACAAAGTAAAACTGATTTAAGTCCACAAACCGGGATTGAAGCGTCTTCTTTCATAATCGTATTGACACTATGCGGCTGTGGTGATGATCTTTATTACAAACATGCACTGTTTTAAAAATGTTTTAAACTTGTAAAACTCATTCTTGATCACATTTGATGATGATTGATGATCCTAGGGAGCTGAGCAAATCTTTTATTCCTGGTTGCTTTGCCACGTCCTGTCTTGTTGTATGATTATACCCATTACTACGGAGACATGTTATGCTCTGCTGACAATCAATTCGCGGGGCGGGGAAACCGCACTTCTACGTCAAGTTGCGGTCGGCCTCAAAATGGGAGGGATTTGGATCCTATTTTAACGTCAGTAAATGAAAAAAAAAAAGTAACTTATTGTCTCTCTATCACCCCAATATGACTACAGACACACTATGCCTACACACAGTTCTGTCCAAACAGCTTACAAAAGATGCTTTTCATCATAGGTGCCCTTTAAATCTCTAATAATGGCAGTATTGCATGCAGGAAACTATTTTAATGTCTGTCTAGTTTTCATTTGTTGAATCTGCATCCTTGACCCATTTTTACAGCCCTAGATCCCCCCGACAGCTCTTTATGCAATGAATTGTTGTTGATCTCTTGTGTGGTGTGTGTTTTTCAGGGGCCGAGGAGTGCAGAAGAAATCACGATCCTTTAATCTGCCCACTGTGTAGAGCCAAATGGAAGTCTCATGATTTTTACAGGTAAAGACCGTTTATGTGTGTGTGTGTGTTTATTTATTTATTTATTTATTTTTTATTAATTAATTATTATTATTTTTTTATTACAGATCATTTATCATATATATATGATCATTAGGTTTCTCAGAAGCATATAGTGGATGTTTTTTGTGTTAAGGAGATTTACTGTTAGCTAAGTTAACATCCCAAAACAAATCTATATTCCGTAAATAATTTGCAAAGAAAGCTTTTTTTCCATCACATGTAAACCCACAATCATCACTTTATGGAAAACTGGTTTCTAATGGTGGTGTGTCTTTCGACCCGCTGGTTAGTCCAGTTATCAAATCCCATGATTTGCTGAGACAGTCACATGAGCTTGCTGTTGCACTTCAAGAAATGTATTTGTTAACAGTTTTTGTTATTTGTTTACTCGTCTCAGGGCTGGGCGATAGGGCTAAGAAATACATACTTTTTAGATGAATCAAATCATGAAACCAGCCCAGACTCGTTGGAAATTTATGCCTCAGCCCACATTTTTAAAGTATAACCTTTATATCAAACAGCTATTGAACACATGTTATTGTTTTATTTAGAAAACATTTAATGGCAATAATGATCATTGTGTCACCCAGCCTCATGTCTCCTTTTTGAATTAAAAATAGTTTTTTCTGTCCATTTTAGCATAAAATGCAACTTTTGGCATTTCCACACAGCACTTTTTTACATAAGATTTCCCAAAATGCTCTGGATGAAAACAAGCATATACAGGGTGTTAATTGGACCCTGCATACTCAAGTAAAGATAAAGTAGGAGTTTTGCCATTGCCAAATCCAACCTGTCAGAGCAGCAAATGGCACTAACAAACTAATGAAGCCCAATGATGCTTCAGATGAAGTCACTCATCTTTATTCAGCACACACTGTTTATGTTTACTCCTGTGAGACTGAGACAAGGTCATTTAGAGGTCAGGATAGGCAGTGTCCCTGAAGTATGATGTGAAACTGTCCTCTGGTGGTTAGGTAAGTGAGACAGACCGGCACCAGCCATGTTTGTGTCTCTGACATGCTAGCGGATAGTCAGTATTTGCTGTTCCCGCAAAACAGTCCAGGGATTTGCCCCACCACACACAGTGATGCCCGAAACCAAACCCTGCTGTTTCTTCTTTGGGAAACAGCAATTATCTTATTTCACCAAGTAAATCCCCTCCGTTTGTCTTCTCTGAGTGTGAAATGGCTTTTGAGCGGTTGGGATTCAGAGAGTTCTGCATCATCTTAGGTTGTGTCAACACAAACCTCAGGTCTGGTTTGTTGCCTGTCTTGGGTTTTAGACCTAAAACACGCATGTTTTGTTGTTTTAGGAGACACTGTGGCGGCCATTTGCGTAAACCATCTTCTGCAGTCATTTATCTCCCCAGTCAAGAAAATGAGTTTGTACCTCGAAGCTGCGCTCTTACAATGCACTGTACAGAATTTACATAATCAAGACTCCAAAACAATATACCACAATGATGATGGTGCTGTATTGAACACTGTATTGTATGTGTGGCAGCTAACTTTTGATCACTCTTTAAAAAAAAAACAAAAAAAAAAAACAGGGTGTCTTAAAGTGTTAAAATGTCTTAAATTTAAAAATATTAGGCCTCAAAGTCTTACATTCACTAAAATATTATGTTTTATGTCTTAAATTATTTTAAACTGGTTTAAAAATTTTTTTAAGCGCAATCGGGCCAACACCCATTTAATCACCAATAATGCATCTCAGTAAACCTTGTACCAAAACTCTATTTAAAAATCTTTTCCGCTGGACCAACCAGGCTGTTAGCCTTTAGCCCTGTATACATCGGAAATTTCACTCATAATAGTCTTAGAAAGGTCATACATTTGACCTGGTGAAACCTGCAGAAACCCTAAAAGAAGATAAAGTTATTTAGGGCTCTATGTAGAATTCGGAAACCTTTGTTAGCTATTATTAGAGACACCAATGGCCATAAATAATCCTTTTTTACCTAACAAGTTTTGACTGCAGGTTTGGAGCCGGAGCCTAGCTCCATATTGGTTCTTTGTCTTTCAACACCCAAAGCAAAATAAAGTAGCACAAACCAGCATTGCTGGTTTAATAAGAAGAAGCGCTTGCGGCAGGAGCTGGGTCTGAGGTTACATGACCAACAAAATGAACAGAAACTGTTTTGAGCAGCAGAACACAATTCAGAACGTGTTATCGCTTGTGATCTGCCTATACAAAATATGGTCACCTGAACGAACACATTATTATTGTTTGTAATCTCTATCTATGCAAAAAAGGCATGCTGTGCGAACGCATTATTTTTGCTTGTAATCTTCGCTATGTTTGGATGCCAGTGTATATTCGCAAAGCCATTAACATTAAGAGCAATGCAGCATTGATGGTGTGTTTTTATTTGGTACATCCATGTTTGCATCGCAAGGTAAGATGATGCGTCGTTAGTGACATCAGACCTGGCTCTGCGGTGGCTCTTTAGCCCATGGAAAAGCAAAGCCTCTCGACAGACAAACTATTAAAATAAGATAAACTGATAAACTACCAGCAGGAGCACTAGCTCTGAACTAGAACCTGCTTCATGCTGGTGGAAAAGGGGTAAAAGTGAACTGCTGAATTTACATTTACAATACAGTACAGAATTAAGTTTCAACATTATCTTGATTATCCATTGTTTAGCAATTGTTTCACATGTCAGAACAGAAGAGAGACTTATGAAAATCAGTCTACATGCTTCATAAACATGGAAGGTCTTAAAGTAGCATTAGTAGATGAGTGTTTATGAACACATTTTAATGCATCCTGGCTCAGTAAGTATCAATTTATTTGAGGGGAAAACAAATGATCCCAAATTTTTAACCCTGAACATTATATTTGTTTTAGTTATGAAGCGCCATCTACTGTGGAAAGCACAACCAGCCGCTCTCAGAGTCAAACAGCTGCTTCTTCATCATCAGCTTCATCTCTTCATGCTGAGAGCTCCAGAACGGGGCAGGATGGAGACTTCTCTCTTCCACAATATGGAGTTCAGCACATCCCTCAGACATACACGGAGCTCGCCGAACCCTGGATCAAGGTTTGTTTAGACCTTTTAAAGAATACACAAATATAAAGTGCAGCCAGATTTGGGTATTAAGGCATTAAACGTTTGTCGGAAATTCATTGAAATGCTTACAAAAAAAAAACTTTGGAGTATTACTGGGGGTTATAACCAGATATTTGTGTTTTCTGACAAAAAATAAATATAATTAAATTCTAACCAATGTCAATTAAGTTACCATATATGCTTCTTCACCAGATAAAGGGTTTAAAGTGATTATTTAAGAACAAAATCAAGAAACCACAGCATTCTTTAATATGTAAACGTATCTTAAACACAGTAGCAATAAACTCTTCCGCTAGTTATGCATCTACTATGAAGGCATTTTAATGGAAAATCGGGTGTAGCACATTTGCAGACTTACGAATATTAACTTTTTAAACCATTCAGAGGTAGACTTCCTGTCATTTTTGGTAAAAAAGTTGCAGTTCCTGGACAGAGTTTCATATTCTCATGGTAAATTCTCTGATTTAGAGCAGAATTCATGGTTTCTTCATAGCAAAATTATAATTTCTTGGTTGATTAGCAGTGATTCCAAACTTTCTCAGTATGGCTCTAATGTAACAGTATTCAGAAGACCAAAAATTTAATTATTCCCGTGTTCCAAGGCTGTATGACTGTATTTGTCCACATGCTTTTTGTCAATCCGCTCATGAGTAGGCCACTCTAAATAGGGGTGTAAATGGGGTCTAAAACATTTTCATTTCTGAAGGTGGGTGAAAAGTTTGACTCAATTGCTTTTGTAATGTAAACCAAATGAATTTGGACAGCCTCAAAAGATTCAATTCAATTCATCTTTATTTGTATAGCACTTTTACAATGTAGATTGTGTCAAAGCAGCTTAACAGATAACCTACTGTAGTCTCTGATATCTTGTAACTCTACTATTCTTAAACATTACACAAAACTTGTTGAACCGTACTGTCCAAACTTTAATGTCTGAAATCATGAGATTAGTTTGTCTTTCCTATTCCCATTGATCAAAATGCTGACCAAAATCTTAATAATATCTGGGCCATTCTTACAAACACTAATCATAATATTAGGGTTGTTCCGATACTGATACTAGTATTACTGCTACCGATCCCAGAATTTTTGCAGTATCTGCGAGTATTTTTCATACTAGTATCGGTATCAGAACAACCCTAGTATTATGAGACGAATGCCCTCTAGCTTTGTTTAAAACTGAAAACCTAGAGTCAGTTCTTCTTTGCTGCTCAGAATACAAACACAGGAAGTTGTGCTTTGTTGTCACAAGAACCACTGTTAGAGCAGTGAAGTTTCAAAGAGGTTATTTTTCTATATTATTCATATTCATTTTTTTATATTTCTTTATTTGTGCACTGATTTTTACACAGTTATACTGTAAAACTTTTAATATACATTTTTTTTAAGTTTTTGATTCAGTACTTGTTTCAGTAAGATACAGTAAATCATATTACTATTGAATGTCTGATAATAAAAATGTCAGATAATAAAAATACTCTAGTTCACTGTATGCATTTGTTCAAGTTTTATTACTGGATAAGTCTGAAGCACACCGTAAATTAATTATGTCAGTTTATACAGGGCTAGTTAATATACACATCTGTTTCTACAAATGCACACTCAGGGTAACGGTTCAGTACTCTGTATCGGCCGATACCCTGAGCTCAGGTATCGAGAAGGGAAAAAGGGTATCGGAACATCCCTACAGAGTATTTTTTGTGTTCTGGACAAACAAGAAAGTCATTAAATTTTAGAACAACATTAGAGTAAGTAATAATGTCAGAAGTCTAAGTAAAGTCTAATTAGTCAAATTTAATTCTAAACAATTCATGTCTAAATGACACTTTTTAAAGTATCGCCAAAGCACTTGAATCGTCAAATTAATCAAATATACAATAATAGTGAAATTCATTCATTCATTCATTTTCATTTCGGCTTAGTCCCTTTATTAATCTGGGGTCGCCACAGCGGAATGAACCGCCAACTTATCCAGCATATGTTTTACGCAGCGGATGCCCTTCCAGCTGCAACCCATCTCTGGGAAACATCCATACACACCCATTCACACTCATACACTACGGACAATTTAGCTTACCCAATTCACCTGTACCGCATGTCTTTGGACTTGTGGGGGAAACCGGAGCACCCGGAGGAAACCCACGCCAACACAGGGAGAACATGCAAACTCCACACAGAAACGCCAACTGGCGAGGCTCGAACCAGCGACCAGCGACCTTCTTGCTGTGAGGCGAACATGCTACCCACTGCGCCACTGTGAGGCCCATAATAGTGAAATAAATGACAGAAAAAAGCAACAAAAGCGAACATTATTTAACATTAATTATAATAATTACAAGTATAAACAGTGTAGATTATAAAAAAAAAAGATAAATGAATTGAGTTGATTAATCATTTAATTTCTTATGATGCGGATGGTGTTCACTTACTTTGTAGCTAGATTAGCCGTCGTGTCGTCTTCAGGTATATAGGGAAGTTTTTCTGAATCGGATTGATTTGAAGTATGAATTATTGAATATTTTAAATTGTGGGAATAATCCTTTGCGTCTCTCTCAGGTGTTTGGTTTGGAGCTGGTCGGCTGCCTCTTCTCCCGTAACTGGAACATCAGAGAAATGGCTCTGCGGCGGCTGTCCCATGACGTGAGCGGAGCCCTCTTGTTGGCCAACGGCGAGCACTCTTTGGCTGGAGCGGGTGCAGGGGCAGGGCTGGCCGAGGTGTCCGGAGACGTGGTGGTGGAGTCCTGCTGTAGTGTGCTCTCCATGGTCTGCGCAGACCCCGTCTACAAAGTCTACGTGGCAGCGCTGGTAAGATGATTCAGCTTTTGTGTTAATGACTCCAAACTTGCCTTTGCTACAGTTTTTGATGATGTAGGGTTAGGGTACGATAATATAAGAGCACAAAAACATCATCATAGAGTCCATCACACTGCACTACCCCTTTGATTATATTGACGTTCCTTTTGGGATACTTTGACCATTATTTAAAGGGATAGTTCACCCAAAAATAATTTTACTCAATATTTCAATATTTATTCATCAACAAAGTGGTTTCAAACTTTTATAAGTTTCTTTCTTCTAGTCAACACCAAAGAACACATTATGAAGAAAGCTGAAAACCTATAACCATAAACTTCCATAGAAGGAAAAACAAATACTATGGAAGTCAATGGCTACAGTTTTTCAACTTTCTTCAGAATATCTTGTTTTGTTTTTATCAGAATAAAAAAACTCAAACGGGTTTGTTACAGGTGACATTTGAGTAAATGGTGACAGAATGTTTAGTTTTGGGTAAACTATCCCTTTAAAATAAAGTCATAACTCACTCTTGTGTTGTTCTAATGCCATTTTACTGGGAGATTTAAATTAAATGTCCAACTCACACTTCTGTCTATATAATAATAGCAGTGAATGCAAGGTAACACTTTACAATAATGGTCTATTAGTTAATGTATTTACTAACATTAAGTATCAATAATCTACTAAAGCATTTGTGAATCATAGTTCAACATGAACTAATGCATTATTAAAATTCAAAGTTGTGCTTTTGCACCATGAGTTGAATATGAACATGGACTAACAATATTTAACATAAATAACATTAACTAACATTAACATAGATGAATAAATACTGTTATGAATGTATTACTAATTGTTCGCGTTAGTTAATACATTAACATTAACTAAATCATTTTATAGTGTACGGAAATCAAAAGTATCGCAGAAATGTGTTCTAGGGGAAACGGTTTGGTGGAAACACACTGAGTTTATTGTATTATTTAATGGAAATAATCCTGAATGTTGCTGTTGAGTTCACACTAAACGCAAAGAGAATACACTCACACACACATCAAGTCAATCGATCTAGTTTCCTTGCGTCATGTTTTTCGCCTCCAAATGTGGCTCAAGACTCGATTGAGGCAAATTTGGTGCGTTTACATTGACTGTGTGTATTTTACTCGCGCAAATACTTAAACTTAATAAAACCAGCATTAGTCTTCTGTACACATTTGCATATTTATTAAACTAAGTGCTGCAGTTCATTCTGACTCAGAAAAAGTATACAGTTTGTGAGAAAACGTAAAGATTAGTGAATATGCGACAACACAATTCATGTGTTTTTATTTGTATTATTATTATTATTATGGGCGACGCAGTGGGTAGTGCTGTCGTCTCACAGCAAGAAGATCGCTGGTTTAAGCCTCGGCTGGGCCTGTTGGCATTTCTGTGTGGAGTTTGCATGTTCTCCCCATGTTTGTGTGGGTTTTCCCCACAAGTCCAAAGACATGCGCTATGGGTGAATTGGGTAAGCTTAGTTTTCCATAGTGTATGTGTGTGAATGATATTATATGGGTGTTTCCCAGTGATGGGTTGCAGCTGGAAGAGCATCTGTTGTGTAAAGCATACGCTGGATAAGTAGGCGGTTCATTCCGCTGTGGCAACCCCTGATTAATAAAGGGACTAAGCCGATAAATAATAATATTATTATTATTAGTAGTAGTAGTATTATTATTATCTCTTGTGTTTGTCACAAAGTTATGTTCAGTTCTCATTCTGACTGCTATAGATGCTCAACTCCTTTCAAAATGCTGCACTTGTGTGCTTTTTCTGGACAGTCATGCTGAGAAAACCGGCAAAAACTGCCTGAATTTTGGTAAATAACACCAAAACACAGAACGTGGCAAGTGTCACATGAGTCCAGTCTTTGATCAAATCTTTAATACTTGAAACTTGCAAAGCATCATGTGCAAATTTATTTGACCACTGTTTCATATGCCTGACCGCTGCTGCGATCATGTGAACAAACACTCGAGTCACATGAAGCGTTTACAGCGTGTGATGCTTCTGCTATAATCATATGAACAGTAGACACAATGTGACACAGCAGAAGGAAATTGCATAATACTGTTTTTACCAAGAGCTCCTGAAACATCCGAGCAGGTTAAAGAAGACCAAAGAGATTGCCTTTGTGGGCTTTCCTCTTTTAGCTAGCCTTGAGTAAACATTCACATTTATTCTTTGAACTCTTTCGTTTGATTTCAGAGATGGAAATTAATCGGAGCTAGTGGCAAACATGCCATAAAAATATTAATGGAGCAAAAAACACATTGAATTGACTGAAAACTGTCAATTCGCATTAAGATCTGCACATGTCCCCAAACACAATCTTTTTATATTTATGCTACTGTTTCTTATCAGAACAGTATAATTATATACACGTACAAAAAATTATTATGGTGCTTGTTCAAACTACTTATTTAAAATGAGCTGAAACAACACAACTCTTGAGATTATTTTTTTTTTTTTGGACAACTTAATGTTTTTATGTACAAATCCACTTAAACTTAATCGATTTGTGTTGGGACAACTTGAATGAACCGTGCATTTTTTTACAGTGCATAAATAAACAATTTGTTATAATTTTGCAGCCCTATTTTGGTTTTATAATTTATATTCTTTTTACCTTATTTTATTTAAACACATGTTATATCCTATTTACATTATTCAGTCACCATTTAGATCATCAGTCAGTTTGTTGATGACCTTTTCTTTGTAACAGTTAGTATTATTCTGATTTATTTAAAACGTTGCACATACAATTACTAAATAAAAACTGAATTATGAGAATAAAACATGCTATTTTCAGGAGGCGAATAGTCTAAATTAATTTACCAAATTGACATTTTTATTAAAAAAAATTTTGTTTGGCCTTATATTATCAAATTGTATAGATTTTATCATTGTTGGTCAGTTGGATCAGTTCTGTTTATAGAAAGCTCACAGACTGTGAAAATACAGCAGCATCATGGGTAATGTAGTCTTTCTTTGCGAATGCTGATAAATATGGTGTTTTTAAAATAAGTCGAACGAACGTGAACATTCTGGTTGGACAAATGTTTGTACTGTTGATTAATAACCTCAGAACCCCCAACAGTGGCGGTTCATTCCGCTGTGGCGATCCCTGATGAATAAAGGGACTAAGCTGAAGGAAAATAAATGAATGAATGAGCCCCCAACAGGTCTGTCTTTAAAGCTTTGACTTACTTTTAAAAACTGGTTTCTCTTTGGAGAAACTGAATGACGTCTCACTTCCTGAAATGGAAAATAAAAAAATAGTGTTTTTTGTGTAATTGATTGTTTCAAATCAATTCCACAGTTAGTCTAAAATAGTGTACGTGATTGTTTCAAAGTCTTTAAAACATGACTGGTTTGTCAGAAATTACATTTGAATCCATCTGGTATTCGTTTATTCTTGCTAGGTATAAAAGCACATCCAGTGGATCGAGCGTTTAGGTATATCTTCTCTTTTGTCAACTTTGATCGGAGGTTATCAGAACCGCACCAGAGTCCTAAAGTGCAACAAACCACGCAGGCTAGTTTTAAAGTTCACTTTAAAGCAGGAAGTCTGGATGCAGCAGGGATCCTCAGACTGAAGCTGGAAAAGAAAGGTTTCTGTTTTTTCTTTTCTTTCTTTCTCTCATAACCCAATTTTAAAAAAGAGAAAACAATAGCTCTTGCTACATGGACTTGTGGGATTGTGTCTTTCCCTGGGGCTCTGTGCTCCAGTGAGCTGCCTTTATGAAAACAACAAGCGTTTTGTCCTTTTGGGGCTTTCCAGCATTTTTTTTTTTTTTTTCTATATTCTTCGAGCACACAGCAGAAAGAGGGCCGTCGCTATGAACTAAAAATATTAGAGACAAAAGCTTTCAGGATGTACGACTGCTTTATAAACACTGCAGTGTTTTGTAGTGGTTTTGGCTGATCTGAAGTCTAAATGTGCCAAGTTCAAATGTCATATCGGTTGAGTGTTTATACTTGACGTGGCATTATTCTTTTGCAGGCAGAGGAGTATTACTTGCGCCATGATTTTAGCCTTTTTCGTGTGCGTGTTTTGTTTTGAGGAGTGGAGTGTATGGTGTGTTAATCAATGTTGGGCTCTGCTCTATCAGTCACCACTCCCAGCACTCTGTGGATCAGGGTCAGAGTGAACTCTCTCTTGCACTCAAACACACACACACACACACACACACACACACACACACACACACACACA
>CAIGQW010001968.1:1424738-1476912 GCA_903798125.1 Danio choprae
ACACACACACACACACACACACACACACACACACACACACACACACAGTTAACATGGCGCTTCTCAATCCGACGATCAAAGGATGTTGTTGTGACTGACTGCAGGGAGAATATTGTGTTAATGCAAATGATAAAGTACCACTAAATGTACTTGTATGTGTAAATATAGGCTCACAAATGCAGTTACTATTAAAATGCCATATTTTTTTTCCTGTTGTGGTTTTTAAAAGCTTTAGGTTTGCTTTGCTTGCTTATAGGGCAGTTTGTTTTTATCATTACTGAATATATAAAAAATCTAATATTATAATTTCACCATAAAAAGAAAAAAATTTTTTAACTAAAATGATAGTATTACAGTATATTGCTGTCTTCATTTATTTTTTTAAGTGCTGAGCAAAGTTTAATCACAGCTAAATTATGGCTTTGTATTTATATATGTATATACTGTGTGTATTTATTGTGTGCGTGTGTGTGTGTGTGTACGTGCCTGTGTGCGTGCGTGTACGTTCAGTGCTCAGCATATATAAGTACACCCCGCACAAAACTATCTTTTAAACTCATATTTAACTCAATAATAGGATAACTCAATAGGAAGCTATACGATATTATATTTGTCCATATACATTAGATTAGTCAGTACTGAAGCCAAATCTGGAGCTTATCTAACAAAATAACTTGCGATAACGGTCCAAAAACAAGTACACCCAAATTTATATCTTATAGAAAGATATTAAATACAAATTTTAAAAAGAGGAAAAATCAAGAGAAGCGAAATAAATGTTGTTGTAATTTTACTTTGCAATATTTTGCTTGAGTTTAACTGTATTATCTTTTAATTTGTATATATATTTCATGACTAAAATATTATTTTAATAAATATATCTGTTATGTATATATAAATAGAATATTTTTAAACTTGTAAAAATGTTGGTTTTGTACAGTTTAATTGTGTGTTACATATACATAATAAGTATATAGTAAGTATATATATATATGCATAATAAGTATAAGTATAATACACAGATTTTATGAATACAAAAACAAAATTATTTTGAATGCGATTAATCAAGATAAATTTTTGCCCGGCACAGATTAATTTATTAATAAAACCTTCAGGTTTGTTGTGCCTGTTTCTAGGGATGATTTGTTTAAAAAAATATATGTACATTTTATATAAATGACAATGATGATAATTATAATAACAGCAATATGTAGATTGTTATAATCAATATTTTTACATCTAATATATTACGAAACTGATATTTTTTTTATAAGTAGTGAAATAATTGAGAATTAAATATTACAATTGCAATATTTCACTGTTAAATTATTGAATATAATTGAAAGTACTTTTGTAGACTTGGGCTCAACGCACAACTAGAGAATCCAAAACATAAGCCATAGGTCTAAATGTGGCAACATAATAGATCTGTTTTAAGAGATTTAACCTTTTTGTTGTGTTTCAGAAAACCCTGCGAGCAATGCTTGTCTACACCCCGTGCCACTCTGCTTCAGAGAGGACTCGATTACAGCAGCTACTGCGGCCCGTGGTGGAAACCATACTGGTCAAGTGTGCTGATGCTAACAGGTACAACTGCTAATCAACATCTCTGAATGAGCCATAATCTTAATGCATGGTGTGTATGAGGATTAGAAGATCTGGTGTACTTTATACAATATTAGGCTGATGTAAAGTTAACAGAATATCGCCATCTAGTGGGCAAGCATTGTAACAAACAAAGACAAATAATCATTGCTAATAAAGGTTTGCTCAACCTAACCTTCCTGGTCAAACTGTTCATTAGAATATTTAATTTAAGTCAATAATAGAGGTTTTCCATTCAACTTGTTTGGAAATGTCACACATGCTCCTGTTGACTCTTAAATGTTTTTTTTGGAATGGGTTAGCTAAGTGTACATGTATTTGTGCTCAGTCGCACCAGTCAGCTGTCCGTGTCCACTCTGCTGGAGTTGTGCAAAGGTCAAATGGGAGAACTCGCTGTGGGCAGAGAAATTCTCAAAGCAGGTACAAATCTCACTATATTCATAATGATAAGATTTTAGTTTTTCTTTCTGTTTATCTCTGATTGTATTCATGTCTCTTTTCCCGTCAGGCTCTATTGGTATTGGTGGAGTTGACTATGTCCTGAACTGTATCTTGGGCTCAAAAACGGAGGCCAATAACTGGCAAGCACTGCTAGGTCGGCTGTGTCTGATTGACAGGCTCTTACTGGAGTTTCCTGCTGAATTCTACCCTCACATTGTGTCAGGTGGAGACTGCAACCAGGCGCAAAACGTTGTGGAGAGGTACGCAGATTCATTCTACTCTTACTGAGTTTTCGTTTTTTTAAAGAAAATATGTAATCATTTAAACAATTTTTAAGGACATGCTTATGATTTACTCAGATAATGTCTTTCACATGTTAAAAAAAAGTTAAATTGACATTATAACTAATGAATCTGAGTTTAATTAAACCAAGAAGTCTGTTATTAACCATAACTTAATAGGAGCTTATTAGATTAGGGTCTGTATGCTTTTCTTTGCTTTTGGCTTCACATTTGTAGGCTGACATTATTAAAAGTTATGTAGTGTAGAATAGAGGTCGATCGTCTCATGTCTTATTTAAAAAACTTATACAGAAGCAGTTCAGGTTCAGACTGCACTATTATCAGTGATTCTGGCACAGTTCATTTGGCGGAGTTGCTGTGATTCATAAACCACTAGATATTGGGGCACGGTCTTGTATAAAGTGTTATATTGATGATAGCCAACCCGCGCTTTACTACATCCTGACAAAGACAGTATTGTGCGGTATGCATTTATTTCCATTTCCACTGTCAAAGGTACCAAAATAGAAAACTGTACTGTACCACTTTTTGGCACGCTTTCCTAAGAGTACCTAGTACCACACCATGTTACCAAAAGATGGGGCTAGACTGGCTGATGAACTCTATTTACAGCTGAAACGTAACACCGTAATAATACAATGACGGTATGCAGCAATGAACCATGCTTAAGCTAAGTTTGTCTCTTATTGTGACAAACAGCCACATCCCAAGAAGCAAGAACAGAATCAGAATCTGTCCTCCATTGTTGTTTATGGGGCTGTTCACATGTCGTGTCTAAACTAATTAAAAGAGCAAGGAGCACCACTTTCTCTCTATTTGTGTGTGCTTGGCATGCATCTACATTTGAAGTAATGAACTTGAGCTTGAAAAAGACACATTATGTGATTGACTGGGACAGCTTTCTTCTTTGAGTGACAGTGCTGTTGATTGCAACTTCTGATGTACACCACACCTACCAAAGGGTACTATTGGCAGTGGAAATGGACACCTGATCAGAGTGACCTATACAGAAGTCATAAGAATTCAGGAGACAAAAATCACATCTGACACACTCATTGATTATTGTAATAGACCAAATATTGTGGGCTCTAAACCCAGCAAAAAGATTAACCTTTTTATGAAATGTGCTGTTTTGTAATATTTAATACATTAATTTTCCTTTTGCAGGTACCAGAAGCTGCTGCCTCTTCTAAGTTTTGCTCTGAAGTCCATTGATAACTCTCACTCCATGGTGGGTAAGCTTTCTCGTCGTGTCTTCCTGAGCGCTGCCCGTATGGTAGCACGTGTGCCTCATGTCTTCGTTAAGCTACTGGACATGCTCAATGTCACCAGCTCCACTCACTATGCACGCATGCGTCGGCGTCTTCTGGCCATTGCGGAGGAGATGGACATACTGGATGCCATTCATCTGGGATTAGATGACCTACAGAAAGAGCAAACTTTACCCTCCTGTGCTTTCCTCGAACCATCAGCTCCTCATAACTCCCCATGTACGACTGAAAGAAGCTCCCCCACCCATGGTCTACAGCCCACCGCTAAGGTGGCACTTTCAGGTCAAGCCAGTTCAACTCCTGTAGAGGACATAACCGAGAGACTCTCAAACATAGTCGCAAGCCCTGCTGAATTTCCAAAGCCCCCCATTCAGGCCCGAAACAGACCCATGAGTCAGTGTTTGAACTCCCCATCATCTGGTCAGCCCCCGAGCCTTCCTTCTCTGTCCATGGCCAACGCCTCAGCCTTCCCTCCAGAAAACCCCAAAGCCCTGCCACAGAGTTTTATTCCCAGCAAGCTCGCCCAGTCCTCACTGGGTACACAGCGCAAGTTGCCTCTTCAGAAAGGTGCCTGTAGTAATAAAGAGCCAGAGAAGCTTCCTTCCCCTGTGTTTACCCAAGCTCGGCCGCTGCCCCAGAGTCAGATCCATTGGCCTAGGCCTTCTCGACCCTCTCCCGCTGCCTCATCTGACAGAGCTAAAGTTTTAAGCGCTTGCACAAAGGGCAACATGAAACTGGAACTTCAGGAGGCCCGGTCCAGAGATGATGTGGCCTGCAGTGGGGGATCTGTTCTCATCCCGAGTGAGGACACAGCCTTCACACCAGTGGAGGAGAAGTTCCACAGTCTGGAAGCTTCAGCCGATCTCAGCTCCAGCATGGAGGACCTGCTGGAAGCCTCTATTCCTGCGACAGACAGCACGGTCACATTCCAGTCTGAAGTCGCAGTGCTGTCTCCAGAGCAGGCGAACGCAAACGATGACACTTACAGTGAGGACGTGACCCAGAACCAGAAGTGCAAGGAGAAGATGGAAGCTGAAGAAGAGGAGGCGTTGGCTGTAGTCATGGCCATGTCTGAGTCGCAAGATGCCCTGCCTGTAATCCCACAGTTACAGGTGGACAAAGGAGAGGATGTGATTATTATTCAGGTGGATGTAAGTACTCTAGACTAAAATCATAGTAAATCCCCTGCGAAAAGTCTATCTTTAGGGGTACAATCACTTGTCAATGGGGCTGTACCTCCTTACATGGGTGTAACTTATCTACCTTGAAAAGGTACTAATTAGTAGATTAAGCAGGAATAAGGTTCATGGAAAAAGATCAGGGGTGTCCACTGTCCTGCATAATTTAGCCCGTAACCTCCTGCCCTGCTTAACCTGAAACTGATGATCATGGTCTTATTAAGAATACTAGAAATTTCCAGACAGTATAACTGGTATTTAACTGATATATAAGATTAACAGACAGGTCTGTTGAGGCAAGCTGGAGCTGAACATTAGCTCCAACATTAAACACACCTAAACCAACGTAATCAAGCTCTTCATGCTCACTACATGCCTTTGTTTGTTTGAGTTGGTAACTCTGCTCTGCTCTAAACTGCTCTAAACTCTACTCTAAACTCTGCTCTGCTCAGTATTGGCCCTAAAGCAGGAGCAGGATTGGACATCTTTGTTTTATAGGTAAATAAGGTACAAAATATGATCTGTTAGAGTTCTTGCACATCAGCAAGCTCTCGGATGCCCTAAAGGTAGACTTTTACTATAATGTTTTTTTTTTTCTAAGAATGTAGAGTAGGGTTTTGTAGTAATAATCACTGTGATGGATGTAGGTTTCGAACAAATGACTGTTAAATCATTCTACCTCATGCAGTCACTGCTTGTGTATAATTTTAAGATCAAAAAGTATGTTTGACCTCATTCCTTCCCCCATTTTACTTTTTGTGGTCAGACACCAGAGACTCTGCCTGGTCATACCAAAGCAAAGCAGCCATACAGGGAGGGAAATGAATGGCTAAAAGGTCAGCAGATTGGCCTGGGTGCCTTTTCGTCATGTTACCAGGCTCAAGATGTGGGCACTGGGACTCTGATGGCTGTCAAACAGGTGAGAATATCTGTTACACACCACACCTCATAGAAGTTTTCATCATGAATTTCAGATTTACTGCACTGTCATCCTCAGGTTTCAAGACCTAGCTTTATGTTACTCACTAGTTACTGACGCTAGAAACTGTTGATATTCACTGATCTTCTCATATAAGACTTTTGATTTTCTCATACAAAATTTATACAAATGGGATCTCTTTGGATAGTTATAAAACTATGGCTCATTTCCACTGGCTGGTACAGTATGGTACCCAATTATTTCCATTTTCCTTTTTCAGAAGTTCTGAATGGTACCAAAATAGCGAACTGCAGCACACTACTTTTTTGGTACCCTTTTCGTAACCATACCTAGCACAATAGTATGGTATTTTAATGATGGAGCTAAACTCAGTGCGGAACAACTCACTTGCATGCGCAATAAGGGAAACGACAACACCAGCATTTTTAAATACACCGCTAAAACACGACACCATAATAATAGAATTCACATCCAGCAATGAATGCACTGAATGCATTGACTGCACCATGGTCAACCTAAACTCAAACAAAGCCTGTGTAGTCTTTTGACAAACAGCCACATGCCAAGAAGCAAGAACAGGATTTGCTTTATGTCCTTTAGCTGATTAGCAGAATGTAGAATGAACAAAGCCTGGACATCAGAAAAAGCACCTAGTGCTTTTTTAAACTAGTTTAATCAGCACATCCTGGCTTAGTCTATTGCATGTTTGCTATAATGAGAATGTCCAGCTACGTCTAGAATAAGTGCACGTTCACAGCAATCTTATACAGACCTTGCGATTGATCACATAATCAGTGATGCGCAAATTTGAATAAAAACTGATGTGAGCCAATCAGGTAGCAAATTGAAAAACGTCCCTCTCACGTACTGATCGGGTAACTGCCATTATTATCCTAGGCCTTAAATGATGTTCAGTTTGATGCACAGATCGATCATTTCGCTTCATAAGATCTCAGTGCATCATCACGATCTGCAGGAAATAATAATGATTGGCATGAAGTTTATTTATTTATTTATTTATTTTTATCTCAAAGTGATGTCACCCGCTGACACGAGCAGCAGTGGCTGAAGGAACACTCTGCAAAGCAAAAGTGTGTGCATAATTTAAATATCTATATTGCAATTAGTTATGATTATTACAAGCATTTTATATAGCTTATTCTTTCATAGCGAACAAAGTGTTGTGTGATGTTTAAGAAATAACAATAATAAAACTTTTTTTATAGTATACAATATGAAGATATTGTATTGTGAGTTCAGTATTGAGATAAATGTCTAATCATAACTTGAGTGTAACGTTACACCCCTAATATTTTTATATCTGTGAAGTCCAAACATGAACTTATATGTCATATATTTGATTTGCAAATATTGCTTAATATGAGATTTCAATGTCTGGGCAAAAAAGGACCTGACAGTGAGTCAGACTGTGCAGGGTGTTAGGCCCTGTTTTCTCTAATACGTTTTAGTTTTAAAATGGTGTTTTAGAATGAAAACAATCCACTTCCACACTGGCGTTTCACCTAGCGTTTCTGAAAAGATCTCCGTCCACACTATACCGCTGAAAACGCACATCAAGTGACCAGACACACACTCTGGCATGCCCTGCAGTGTATGCGGACGTCTGAGCCCCAGGCAGTCAGCGGGTGCTTTGAGCATACCTCCCCAGGTGAGAGCAGCGCACGCTGGACAGCTCAAGGATCTACCGCTGGATCTCATCTCACTATAGTTGTTGAACGTGATATTTAATTCATCTAATGACTCTTTGGTCTTTTTAATCTATTACTTGTTCTCAGGTAACATGTTTTGGATGAGCGCAAAGATAAGTTAATTGATATTAATTTATGTAACCACGTACACTGATTCTGCACATTTGACGGATTGCTTGCCTTTATTTCCTATATTGTATAAACTTATTGTATTTTTGATTGCCATTATTGATTATTAAAACTGATATTCAGCAAAAGAGACAGGGTATGTTTCATATTTTTCAAAGAAAATGAAAGGAGGCAGTTATGTTATAGGCTCTGTTTTGTAATAGGTATACAGTGAAGATGACGGTCATATAAATATGCAGCTACACGATGCCTTAACATTTTTGGTGTCTGTTAAGTTGTTAATATCAAGATGCAAAATAGGCAGTTTCTCATATCATGTTTTTATTTTATTGTTAATATGCGAATGACGGTATAAAGTACACTGTTCTTTTTGAAGCTTTACCCGATGTGTCCTCGGGAGTTTGTTTTCCATATCAAACTTGCGAAGTCTGAACTTACAAGGAGAGAATGCAAGACTGAACTTTGTGCACTTAATATTGAGAAAAGGCCCCAATCAGACAGGCAGATGTCTGCAGCCACGCCTCCGTCTTTTTCCCCCATCCACACTGACTCGGAGCAGCAGTGTTTTAAAACAAAAGCGGCCTCTTCAGCGTTTTCAAAACGTTTCGTTTTTGGGGCTTGAAAACTCCAGGGTAGTGTGGACGGAAGGTGTAACTGTAGCAAAAGTTATGCGTTTTAAAACTAAATCCTACTAGTGTAAACGGGGCCTTAACCATCATGTTAGAAATGGTGCCTGATTGTGACTTGATTCTTCAGGTGACGTATGTGAGGAACACCTCATCAGAGCAGGAGGAGGTAGTGGAGGCTCTACGAGAGGAGATTCGCATGATGGGCCTCCTAAACCACCCACACATCATCCGGATGCTGGGGGCAACCTGTGAAAAGAACAACTACAACCTTTTTGTAGAGTGGATGGCAGGTTGGTTATTCTGTGTAGTGGAAAGCCAGTTGTTGCTTTCAAACCAAGAAGCTTTCTGTTATGTTTAGTTTTTTCCTTTTTTTTAGTGTCACTGCCATAAAAATGTGCAGAGATGCAAAGGAATCAAAATACTATTTCTCTTCGCTCACATAAAGTGTTTACATTTGTGTTGGTTCAGTATAGAAGTTTGTATAGTCAGCGGTCAGTGCAATTGTAAGAAGTGTACTTGTAATAAATAGATAAATATAAACTGAGTGAATATAATTAAATTAATTGCAATTTACAGTTTTTGTGTTATTACAATGTACATTGAATATATGTAAATAAAAGTGTGATCTACAGATGTTGTATGTAAACATTCTGAAGAATTGAGTATAAATGCATTTTCTAAGGTGCAAGGTAGATAGCAGGTTTACAGGAGTAGTGCAAAATAACTGTCTAAGTCTATAGAGTGCCAAAAGTTTCTTAATGAGGGAAGTGTGGGGTCAGCTGTACATTTTTAGAGTTCCAGAGTAGGGAGAAAGGGGGAGGAGGTGGAGTTTAGCATCCTGACAGTTTAATGGATGAAGTCAGTCAAGATGGCGAATCTGCTTAAAGGAATAGTTCACCCAAAAATTATAAATTACTCATCATTTACTCACACTCAAGTGCTTCTAAACTTTTATCACTTTTGTCTGCTGTTGAACACAAAAGAAGATATTCTGGAGAATGTTGAAAAAAATACAGCCATTGACGTTCATAGTAGGACCAAAAAGTTTAAGTTAATGGCTTCTTTCTTTACTTCACATTCTTCAGTATATCTTTTGTGTTCAACAGAAGAAAGAAACGCATTCAGGTTTGGAACAAGTAAAGGGTGAGTAAAAGATAACAGAACTTTCATATTTGGGGGAACTACCCCTTTATCCAACCTGGGTAAAAACTGCTAAATTCCAGATTGAATTGTTTCTTATTGAAATTGCTAGTGATAATTCCCCCAAACAACATGAAATGTGACTGCACCTCAGTTGTAGTGGTTGCATTGAGATCTGACAAGATATTACTACATTAACAAGACTCCTCTGGTTTTCTCAGGTGGCTCTGTGTCTCATCTCTTAAATAAGTATGGCGCATTTAAAGAAGGCGTGATCATCAACTACACTGAGCAGCTCCTCCGGGGTCTGGCCTACCTTCATGAGAACCAGATCATCCACCGTGACATCAAAGGTAAACTACTGAAGAAAGGCTGCAGGAAACACTGCTTGCAAAATGTAAATGTTAAAATCCGTTAGATAGCACTATTGGCATAAAGTGTTAATTTGGGATGCTGCTTTAGAGAGTACTTTATGTAGGCACAGAGGCAGGTTTTGGAGCAGAGCTATAGCATGTGTTGTAATATTCATGGTCTTTTTTTTTTTATCCTGTGCAGGTGCCAATCTACTGATTGACAGCACAGGCCAGAGGTTGAGGATAGCTGATTTTGGGGCTGCAGCACGTTTGGCTTCGAAAGGCACTGGAGCAGGGGAGTTCCAGGGTCAACTTTTGGGAACTATTGCCTTCATGGCTCCTGAGGTAATCTTTTCAACCAGACAAAATCACTGTGTAAAATATGTTAAGATGTAAGCATTCACTCTGAAGTGTTTACAGAACTCACACACAATAGACCCTTTTGACAGGACAGTGATAGTGTTTCAACTAGGGCTGGGCATTGTGACAGTATATATCATTACCGCAGAATGAAATGCATACCATAAAATAATTTTTTATTACATGTATACCGTGAAACGTAAATAAGTAGGTGTGGCCAACTCGCATGCATCATGCGTGAGGCTGAGAAAGACGCTCCATGGGAGACTGGCAGTGTTGCCAATTGCTTTGTTTTGAAACAGTTTGATATTTCCTTAGTGTTTACATATTTATATATTTTTTTATTTAAATATAATATTTCTTTTCCTGTTACTTACTTGGGATATATTTTATATCTGTGAGATGTTAATTGAGAATTTTTTTTATTATAATCCGGTTTGTCCACATAAAACTTAAATGTGACAAACAGTGGAATTTATAACAATTGTTGTTTTATGTAGTTAGTAGTAATAAGATTAAAAATAAAATACACAATAATTAAATAAGATCAAATCCTTTTACCTAATATTCAAGCTTATTTATTATATAAAGCCCTTTTGTACATTCTCTGGAATAACTACCTTTATAAATAACTATATCGTGAAACATATCGTTACTGTGAAATAAACTTTCTCATACTGTGAAATAAAACTGATCATACCGCCCAGCCCTACTTTCAACGGTCATCAGGATCTTAAATAAAGATTTGAATATTTAGATTTGTTTTAAAAAAACATATGTATGTTTAAAAAGCTTTATATTATAACATCTTTGCATCAAAAAGTTGTAATTTTAATAAATGGTTCTCATTACTGGCTGCAGTTATCAGTCTCGCACAGTTGTTTTCCTTTTTTTTTTTGAAAGTCATGAAATAACTATCGTGGAGTTGTTGTGGAACAAATTGATGTCTTTGTGGTGCTCTCCCATTCACCCTACTTTTACCTATCTTTGACGACATCCGCTCCTGAGGAACTTGTAAATGTGAAAAGGGTTAAACTAAACTAAACATTTCCAGTTTGCATTGACAATATTCTGATGTATCAAAACACAGATAATATAACTAAAATTCTCATCCATCAAGTTTTAAACTGAGATGTACAATAATTCACCTTCCTTGAATCTATTTAGTGTAACTACTCTTCAACACTCTAACCGCCTGGCACTAATGAGTTTCCACTGAGCAGTACAGTGTGCTTCAGTACAGTACAGTACAGTACACCACGGCTACCAAGTAAGGGTACTAGTTGGCATTGGAAACGCAAGTCTGATGAGAGTGACCTCTACAGAACCGTACTGTACTGTACTTTACTATACTATACTGAAACGTAACTCTGTGGAAACGAGCCATAATTTTCAAGGAAAGGGTAAAACTGTGTACACAATAACGTAGAGATGCAGAAGTGAGCCTGCTCAGACTCTGCTTAAAGCTTTGTTGGTTTGGTTGGAAAATAAGTGAGGGAAAGAAAGAGAGACCTTCCCAGACAAAAGAAAGCCTGTTCATTTTGAAGAGGTTTCAGTAATGAATACCCTGGCGGGGGAAGGCAGGGCCAACTGAACCGCTTCCTAATTAAACAGAGTTTGGGCACACAATAACAACAAGGAATTAAAGGGTCAGCCGATTGTGGCAGGCTCAAAAGAACTGCAATTTACTTTCATTTCAAGTTACTCAGAGATCTAAATCCACTTTGTCCTGCTTTCCTGACTCGCTACGTAACTCTGAACACCACACAGAGAGGTCACCAGACTTGACCACAGTTTAGTGGAAGGACATTGACATTTAAATGTCCAAAGCTTAGAGAGGAATGGAGGTTGTGCACCTATGTGCCTTTATTCATTACACAAATATAAATAATAAACCTGAAGTCACTGAGGAAATAAAACAACATTTGGCTTGGTTCATATGAGCACTTGTATTGCTGGCCTTAGTTTTTTTTTTCTCTATTAGACTGAGATCTGGTGACTGTGGAGGACATTTGAGTAAAATTTTGATGATCTACTTGAACATAACACTAAGTTTACACATTATAGACACATTTTGGACAAAACTTTAGACAAATTAGCACTTAACGTTTCTGAAATACTCAGGTCAGTCTGTCTTGCATCAACCACCATTCCACATTTAAAGTCGCTTAAATCACAGTTCTTTCCCATTCTGATCTTCAGTTTGAACTCTAGCAGATCATCTTAATCATGTATACATGCCTAAATGCATTGAGTTGCTGACATGTGATTGGCTAGTTAGATATCTGCATTAATAAACCCTGGGTTATCGTCATTCTAAACACCACTTTTAACCCTGGGTAAAGAAATGTTTCAAAGTGGTTTTAGCACCTTCTTCTTCTCTGAAGCAGGGTTAGCACTGTATTTGTGGTGTTAACCCTACATTTTGGTACTTAGTTTGTTCAGTGTGAAACAGAATTGTGTTTGCTTGTTGCTGGTGGACGCTTAGCAACAGGCAGCCAATCCGAATATGACCAGCGAGGCTAGTGTCACCCCAGTAATAGGAAACTTGTGTGTTGTAAAGAGCAGACGGTGAGCAATTGCTACAGTGCTCACGTTTCACTTCGACAGCTTTCAGCCTTACTTTACTTCATAATACCATGATAATAAATGTTGAATACTTTAGCTCATCCATGAACATGATCTTGAGTCCCGTAGGATGCAATGAAGACCACAACTCCCATGATTCTACACTCAGTCAAGGCGTCATCAAACTACGCCTTTGTTTGTTGTGAATACGCTCCCTCTAGTGGTGAAACTTACATACTGTGCCTTTAATAAGTGGACTGAGACAAGATACAAAGGAAATAATGCACCACTGACAGAAATTTCAATACTTCTTGATGGCCTTTATTTTGGAAATTTCCAAAGCAGAGGAACGAGAGTTTGTTGAACTGCAGAATAGCCATGGTTTTGGTTTTTATGGTGTTTTTTTCCTTTTGTGTGACTCGTATGGAAAAAAACCACATCAGTCACTTCTAGATCAGATGGCTGAATCTCTCTCTCAAATTACTGTGTAGAGATTAAAAGATGTACAAATTTAGACTATACGTTAATGTTTTTTTCTTCTTTTGCTCAACATAAAAGAAGATGCTTTGACTTGTGTGGGTTGCCAGATTGTTTCTGGTCCATTCTGACTTCCACAGAACTTGAGGCTCAGTAAATGATGACAGATGGGAGTTTTTTTGTGTGATTGTTGTGTGTTTGTTCATGCAGGTGCTGAGAGGACAGCAGTACGGCCGGAGCTGTGATGTCTGGAGTGTTGGCTGTGCCATCATTGAGATGTCCTGTGCTAAACCTCCCTGGAACGCTGAAAAACACTCCAACCACCTGGCGCTCATTTTCAAGGTGAGGACAGACTTTGTGTGTGTGTGTGCACATATTAGGACTGTGCTTATATATTGGGCAAAAAAAGAAAACTGTGCTGTTGTGTTTGCTAATTTTACCAGTTTATTTCCTGTCATCATGTATGTCATCAAGTGAGTTTAATACGTGACATACTTGTTTTTTCTCCTTCGAAACATTTTTGAAATAATTTTTATCCTAAGGGATAAATTACACCCAGCTGTTTTTTCTCGCAGAATGAAAGCTGCCTGGTTTATTAGCAGCTGTTGAATAAGACTGAAGGGCTTTATTCTGCTTAATGTTTTTCAAATATTCATATTTTCAAAATTATATAACTTGTATAACATAAACCTATGTAAGGGCTTAAATATTAATTTAAAGGTTTTTTTTTTTCAAAGTGGAGCTCCACGAGTGAATGTTAAATTTGACACATTTTCAGAGTTCAAAAATCATATTTGGGTCACTATATATTCTGCTTTTACTTTCAAAGGGGAATGTCTAATAATGTTCAAACTTTAAATGTATCATTTCCTGCAAGTAGACTCTCTTTTGGTGGTTAATATCCTTAAATGAACACATCTCACTCACTGTACAATCAATCAAAAACAAAGACCAGGATGAGACTTTAAAAAAACACAATATTATAGTGATACACTTAAAATGTTTGAGTTTTTGCAAACTGTCAATTGGTCCTCTTTTCCAGGAAAATGTTGCACCTTTAAGGTCTTTGCACACTGAGTTTGAAATTTCCTTTTTTTTAATTTTTTTTTAATTTTATTTTTTTTTTGTATTTGCTGTCCTACAAAATAGGATTGTCCTGAAATTCAAAGTTTGTTTCAGAAAGTCAGTGGCTCAATTTGATACTTTACTTGTGATGCTGTTACTGCACCATTCTAGTTTTTGGCTTTTGCTGGTATGGTGGCTCTGAAATGTCAAAACCCTTTTAAAAGGTTTTGAAAGACGGACAAAGAAATGATGGACGGAGGTTTCAGAGGCTGTGTAAAAATGTGATTGACAGCATGAGGTTGTATTGACATTTAATTTTTGACATTTCGGATTTTGGATGAAAATGCCCATTTCACAACAAAAGCAAAATGAAATAGTTGCGTGACAACTTAAGAAGTGAAGTCAAACGTGAAACTGAAATGACACAAACGGCACAGAATGAGTGCAGAATTTGCCTCAATCACTCAAGTAAACTACAGTGAGTGACAAGGCGCTCCACATTTTGTGTGAACACACCATTACTGTTGTTTCACACCAAAAGTAAATTTAAACTTGCAATAGGTAATTGTCTTCATAAACATTTTTTATTGTGCTGGTTGAAAGTCTCTTGACATTCTGATTGTAGTAATTAATGTAAATGATCTAAATGTATTTATATGTATTTTTCAGTGGTGGAAAGAGTACTGAAAAATCGTACTCAAGTAAAAGTAACATTACTTACCTAAAAATGTAGTGCAAGTAGAGTAAAAGTATCTGTTGTAAATATTAATCAAAGTATGAGTAAAAAGTAGACCTTTCAAAAGTACTCAAGATTAGTGACTATATTACGCTGTGAAAAGCTGATGCACTTACATCTCATTTGTGGATGTGTGTAAACGTAACATTCTGTAGTGCATTGAGTTATTGCCCAGCAGGCAAACAACGTCATAAGACGTTAATATTAGGTTTGATTTAGGCTGTGATGTCAGGTGACCAAAATTCAATGTCTAGCCAGCGTCCAAGGACAATGTTATTTTGATGTCCAATAACGACGTGAAATGACATTGATATTTGGTTTATTTTGAGTTGTGTTTGGTAAGTGACCAAAATCCAACGTTGAGCCAACATCTTAAACCAAAGTCATATTGACATCAAATACTGACATTTATTCATCAAATATGGCAACCAAAATCCAATGTCTGATAGGCATCATAGTGGTAACGTCCACACAACATCAAGCTGTAACATCATTAGATGTTGATATTTGGTTGATTTTAGGTTGGACGTTGATCATTGACGTCGGCCTGACATTGAGTTCTGACGTCAACCCAATTTTCATTTCCAAACTAAATGCAACGCCCCCATGGAGTTGGGGTGCAACTTCAATCTGACATCAGGTTGATGTCTTGTGCCTGATGGGTGTTTAAGGCCATTTCGGTCTTCATACAGTAAACATCCGTCATTTTTTTCATCAGTGACATGCATCTAAACAGTCTCTGGGTCCATGCGTGTAAAGATTTTGGACATCTTCTTAGACACTTTTAACACAGTTTGCTGCAATTATAAATCGCCCATGTCTTGAGGTAGTTCATTATGATGCTAGTCTCTTTACTTCTATGTGCGATTCGATTGGACAGGAATCACAGGACTGAATTTTCTAATCCCCATAGACAGGAAAAATAAAGTAATGACTGCAGGTTGATAGAAAGTAGTGGAGTAAAAGTACCGATACGGCACTAAAAATTTACTCAATGGAAAGTAAAAGTTCACATTTTTAAAACTACTTAGTAAATTACAAATCCTGAGGAAAAACTACTCAATTACAGTAGTTTGAGTATTTATAATTTGTTACTTTACACCACTGCTATTTTTATAACCTGGGTATAGCTTAAGACAAAACAAAGTTCGTCAAATTTAAATTTTGGGCTGAAAGTTACGTGAAACTGTCGGTTCACGCAGACTTGAATACTTCAATATGGATGACTGGATATTTCTGTTTTTAGCACTCTTTTTTTCTGTTATTCCTCTACCCCGCCATCCTCTCAACAACTACGCTTACTTTGGACAAAGTGCTTGTCTCCATATATATGTCAGCAGAGCCAGCCACACGGTCACCATGGAAATCCTTGCATACGTGAAATATTGCACATTAGGACAAGCTTTGCATGCTACACAACTGAAAACGTGCTAGATGTATAATACAGTTTTTCAAAAGGTTTTTAAGTTTGAAAATGCAGTATTTCAAAGTACTATAAAGTTTCTAACTGGCGAATGACATGATCTAGTGTTATAAGCTTGTCTATGGTCATCTATTCAGATGACCTCAGGAGGCGTAGTTTTGGACAGCAGGTGGGGGTCGACGTTTTCAATGCTATTATGCCAAGTTAGCATTTTCACAGATTGCCTACTGCACCTTTAAGTATTAGAAGGAACAGATTATATACAAAAGCAATGTAAATGCGCAAACAGAGGTGAATTTCCTCCATGTGGCACAAATTCATCTCAGGGAAATAGTCTCAATCACGTTTACTGTGACTTAAGTTCAAAAATTACATTCAAGCTGAAAAGTTTGCGTGTGGTGGAAAAACATCCCTTGAGTAGACTAGAGTGAGTGGCGCGGTGCTTCAGGTTTAGTGTGAACACTCTCTGTCTTGGGCTGAATCTCTCTTTTTCTCCTCACCCAGATTGCCAGCGCCACCACAGCGCCCTCCATCCCGCCACACTTGTCTCCAGGCCTGCGGGATGTGACCCTGCGCTGCCTGGAGCTTCAGCCCACAGATCGGCCGCCCTCCAGAGAGCTGCTGAAACACCCCGTCTTCAGACACAGCTGGTAGAGCGCGACCCGCAGCCGCCAAGACCACAGACTACTGAACACCGCTCCCACTGCTGTCATCCCACTAGCGCTAATGCTAGTGCTAGTTTAGCCACTGTCTGTCTTTCTCTCACCCAAACACACAAAAACACAATCACTGAAGAGGCTCTCGATGCTGGATCCTCAGTACACCATGCAGAAAACACATTAAGTCTGTGTTAAAGTGCCATTTTGCGTTTTTCAGAGCTAAATACTATGCTAATGGAGTCTATTCAGTCCCCTCGCATTTAGCATTTAGCTTTTAGTCTGCATGTAAGGCCTCGTGCTCTGTTTTACACCGTGTTTTGGCGAAAGGCAAATCTTTGCTAGTTGAACTAGCACACCGTTGAATGTGAACACAAATGATGGTTTGCTTTTCATCTGGAAAACGAAGATGGTGTGTGTGTGTGTGTGTGTGTAATTGTTTTTTAGGTCGCTTGGGAATCTCTTTCAAAGCTAAACCCAATTTTTAGACTGTGATGTTTGTCTGTAAATCTCGTTTTTAAGATGTTCGGAAGTCTCACTGGAAAATCATTTGGCGATTTCAATTTCTATGTTGTGATTTCGTTTCAGTTCTGTTATTTTACTCAGCAATGTTTTTGTTTTGGTGCTGTTCTGTTCACGAAAATCCCACAGATTTTTTTTTTTTCTAAACGATTAAGCTTCCTAAAGGAATATTCAGCTAAATATTTTTGCTTAAGTGTACGTGTTGATGAACATTTGGGTGGAGGGGATCATATTTAGCTAGCGACTTTTTAGCAAACACTGTTTTTTTGTTTTTCTCCCAAAAACGATTCACATTTTTATGCATGTTCTGAAAACATGTCAGGTGAAACGAACTGTAGCTCTTCAAGTGTTGTTGCTGTTTAGTTTTAAAAGTTCCCTTTTTTTTAAAAGAGTATTTGGACTCCCAAATATAATACGAGTTTTAAATGTGACTATTTCAAAAATATTTTTAAAAGTAAAGTTATTTAATGCAAATTCTACTGCGTTCTGTGGAATACAGGCTGACGGAGCTTGAAGAGTTAAGATGTACATATGAATTTTTGGTAGCTAAATGTATTTTACTTGACTTTTTTTTTTTTTTTTTTTTAAGCCACACTTCTTATCATAAGTACATATTTTTGTTCCTGCATTGGGTGTTTGTTTTTTTTCTCCTTTTTTTTTTTTTTCCTATGCCTTTATAAAAGCTTTAAAGTTATGCACTCTGTCTTTTTATATACTGGAAAGGTGTCTGTTTCAGTCAGCTTCATAAAATCTAATCAGTATTACTTGAGTTTTTCACATCTTTTGTTTTGTTCTCATCATCTCAAGTGGCTTTGTTGCTCACCGTGTTGTTCTTCTCTTGTCATTTTCATGGGCTTTTTTTGATCTGGGCTGAACTGACCTGTATGAAATGATGCTGTTTTCTCGTCACTTGGTGGTACTTTTTTTTTTTATGTGAAGATTGTCTATTGCTGTTTTATTCCAGTCTTTTTCTACCTCAGGTGTCCTCTAGAGTTTTCTTCTACCAAAGTTCACTTTCTCAATATATATAAATGATTATATATATAAATATATATTCTTTTATTATAATTTTATATATCTTGATTCTTTTTTTCTTTCTTTTTTTCCTCAAAGATCTCCAGGGCTTAAGGGCTAACTTATATTAGCACCTTTTTATTGTGCAAATAAATCTCTGGGCTCAATAAAAGAAAATTGAAATTGGCTCAAGCTATATCTTGTAATCTTGTGTAGCTTTTGCCAAAAAATGTTTTAATTATTAGGTTTTTACCCCATTCGAAGCATTTTATAATGAGAAATCTACCTATTTTGGTCTTTATAGCAAATAAAACGTATAGAAAAATCAGCACATTTGTGTTTTTGGTCTTCTTTTGTTGCATGTTTGGACATCTCGAGTTCATTTAGATGACGCATGTTAGATGTTTTAAGTCCGGATACATTAAAAAATGCAGGGTTTCACACATTTCATTCATGTTGTCCAAACGCAAATCGATTAAGTTAACTACTAACGGTTAAGTAGATTGAACATAAAACAATTAAGTTGTCCCAAAAAAATCTCAAGTTATGCTGTTTCAGCTTACTTTAAGTAATTTGATCAAGCAGCAAAGATGTTTTTTTTCGAGTGTAGATGTTTAGAGATTCATAGCACATTCATCATCTAGCAAATCTCTAGCCTGTTTTTATATACAAGAACTTAAAAATATTTCTTAAGTGCTGTTCAATGGAGACATTTTTTCAACACATTTTTAAACCATTATTGTCTGTCAATTTAAAGGCTTTACTAGGTTAATTAACTAGGCAAGTTAGATGCATTAGGCAAGTCATTGGAGAACAGTTTGTTGAACTGAAGCCAATCAAAATATATATATATGTTAAGGGGACTAATAATTTTATACTGTATTTCTTTTCACCCAAACTAAAAGAAATAAGATATTTCTCCAAGAAGAAGAGTGTTATAGAAAATACTGTGAAATTGCCCTTGCTATATTAGACGCCACATAGGAAATATTAGAAAAAGAATTCAAATTTCATTCAAATTAAATAATCTCATCTTCAGCTGTATATCCTGGAATATTTCATTGCTAGTATGTTTATAACATGGACTAGGTTCAAGATCTTAGGCAGCTGACTTGTTGTGCAGCGACTTGTTGCCATATCAGACATGACTTTATAGTGTTTACACACAGTAAAGACTAGAAGGGATACAGCTAATACGCACATCAATATCGCATGTTTTTTGTGACACTGTACAACAATAATTGTTATTATTATTTTTTCGTTACTGTGAGGGTTGAGATTAGGGTAGGGATTCAAACTTTAATGGGTAATTTAATTAATAATATGAATAAAACTATATAATATTTATAATTACTGTTTTTACATTACTGTGAGGGTTGGCATGAAGGTAGACGTTAATAAAATATAATTATTTAGTAATTTAATAGACAATTCTCGTTAACTTCCATCGTAGCTGTCTAGCAGCAAACCACACACATGAAGGAATCCTAAAACTGATTTCAGACAGACTGGTGCAAATGAGGCAGAACAGTATCTTCATTATCTACAGCAAAATATAGAAAACTGGTGATAATTGAGCAAATATTTAATTGCTACTATACTAAATTCTTGTTAGAAATGACATTAAAATTGAACATTAACAGAGACTGACCCACAACTGCAACACCAGTGTCAAAGTTGGAAAACCTACAGTTCCCAAAATATCAAGGTCCAATGTGAAGCCTACTTAAACAGGAGGAAATGATCTGCAGCTTTATGAGGGTAACAATAAGACCAACTTAGGAAAATGTAAGTAAAACAAATTAAAATGAAAAATACAACATGTTGAGGACTATGTTTAATGTCTATGGAGCACATGAAGAGTTGTACTGTATGTGTGTGAATGAGAGTGTATGGGTGTTTCCCAGTGCGGGTTGCAGCTGGAACAGCATCCTCTTTGTTAAACGTATGCTGGATAAGTTGGCAGTTCATTCCGTTGTGGCGACCCCAGATTAATAAAGGGACTAAGTCGAAAAGAAAATGAATGAATTTAAATTTGAGTCAGATTAGTCTTTTATCTTTGTTAAAAAGGGTAACACTTCTATTTTACTAAAATAAACTTTTACTAAAAATGGTGTAGTGGTTAGAGCGTCGACACATGCACTCCAGTGCTCACGGCGACCCGACTTCAATTCCCGCCTCGGTCCTATGCCGATCCTTTTGCTCTGCAAAAAAACATACATCAAAACATGAAACGCTTCAAAGTAACACCATACATAAAGTGTATCGTCATTGACTAATTCCTTACTGATTCATTCTTAAAGCATTTGAACATTTCTGAAAAATGTCATCACAATGGGCCTCACAGTGGCGCAGTGGGTAGCACAATCGCCTCATAGCAAGAAGGTCGCGGTTTCCCCCACAAGTCCAAAGACATGCGGTATAAGTGAATTGGGTAAGCTAAATTGTCTGTTGTGTATGTGTGTGTGTGTGTGTGTGTGTGTGTGTATGTGTGTGTGTGTGTGTGTGAGTGAGTGAGTGTGTATCGATATTTCCCAGTGATGGATTGCAGCTGGAAGGGCATCCGCTGCGTAAAACATATGCTGGATAAATTGGCGGTTCATTCTGCTGTGGCGACCCCAGATTAATAAAGGGACTAAGTCGAAAAGAAAATGAATGAATGTCGTCACCATCGGCAGTTGACATATTGAATTGCTTTTTTTTTTCATATTTAATTACTGCAAAATACCTGAATTACAAAAAATAAATGAATAAATTATAAATACTCTCTGCTTCTCTGGATTTATACCATATATTTTAATTGTCTGATCTAACTGTTTTGAACATGTCCTATTGCTTAATAAATATAACCTTGTTTTATTTAACTATTAATGAACTATTCTGCAAAATTATGATTGATTTATACAGAAATGTTTAATAACTTATTTAAACTATTTAAGACAAGTATCTTACTAGTAACTAATTAAACTAGATAAAAAGGTGAAGTAATAGTTGACTTTTCTCGGTGTTAAAAAGTAACTTAATGACAAGAACTAACGTTAGTTACTTTGTAACACTGCTCAGCACTATAACAATCCATATACTCTTGATTGTGCTGTTTTTGTTTTAACATTATTATCAAGTTGGACTATAAGAAGGACAGAGCTGGACTTAAATATTAAATGTTATTAAAGGTTATTTTAAGACACCCTGTGTGGTATAAATGAGCCGCTGACAGAAGTTTAAAGATGAGCTGATCCTCCGATATGATGTGTGTGTTCTTGTAGTCAAGGAAACGTTGTTCGGCTTCCCTGCCGATTCGTGCAGAAATGGCGAGCGCATCAGACGCGCGCTCTGATTGGCTGCTGCTCTCTCAGACACGCGCCGTGATTGGCTGCTCTTCTCTCACCATACACCGTCACTCACTCACACCATTGAACCACTTTGCGCACCTCGTCCGGTGGCCCTCCTTTCTCGAGGGCTGATTGGTTGAAAACCAGAGGAGGGCGGGAAAATAAGGCCCTTCAGAACTGCTTCTGTGTTTTGATTGGCTGCGTGAAATGCGCTCAAGAAACTGAAGCGCGCCCTGCACAGGTATCGTCCGCTTGTGATGTATAAATAGTATGTCTGTAATACCGCTTCACTTAATGACAAGCGACGGTTAGCACCTCAGGAACTGAACTCTGTTGGTAAGTCTTTTAGTAACTAAAACTATTATTAACCATAATGTAATTAATACTGGGTTAACTTTAATATGAGACATTTTTAAGACAGAATTACAACAGCACTGTCAGAACGTCAGTAGTTTAGTATAGTGTAACTTAGTATTTAAAAAAGGTTTATGTTTATTAATGACTAAAAGGTTTTTACAAATCTCTAATATAGTTTTTAATAATATATGTAAACATACCAAAACACCTGGAGCAGCTTTGCGGATGTACCTCAGAATAAACACTTACCTTACAATTAAACTTTAATTTTGAAGGAGAAAAAATCTCCAACTCAATCTCATTTACTATCAAAGTAGTGAATACAGTTGTTATATATACAGAAGTAAGTTATAATGTTAATTTTAAATAACACCTCGGACCAAACTGTACATTTAGGATAAACATACATTTTAACCTTAATAATCCATTCAAGGAATTATAACTTTATATGTTTTAAATTTAAACCATATTGCGTCTTATTTGCAACTTTTCTACAATGTGAAGAAAAAAATGTTTTGAACATATTTTTTAGAAGGTTATTACTGTATTACAGTGAAAAAAATATATCATTTTTAAGGCATTTATCTTCAGAAAAAGACATTTGGTCCAACAAAGTTTTTATTGGTTAACTTTTTAACTTTTGTCAATTTAAAACGCTGTTATTATGTTCGCAAAAAAAATCTGAAAACCTGGTAACTTTATGAATTTATGCAAAAAAAAAAAATATATATATATATATATATTTAATAAAATAAACATAATGCTTTAAATTAAGTGGAGTGTATTTTTTCTCCGTTTTCTGTGAACTATTGATGACGGCATTTATGTAAAATAAAGATGTTGCCATTAAGAGACTATTAAGAGTTAATAATAATAATATTAAATCTTAGTCATAAAACAGATTACATTTGATTACATTTATAAGAACATATAATCTGCATTAATGCAATTTAATTAAGTTCCTTTAAATGTATAACTCATGACCGTTTATAAAACTACATATTTGACACCAAAAGCATCAAAGAACATAAATATTAGTCTTTTACTAATTTTACTAGTATAACATTTTACATCAAAACGTTATAAATCTCAAATTTATATATACAAATTTGATGTGTCGATATGTGGAACTATATTTCACAACTTTAAACAGATTCTTTTAACGTTAAACATAAAGTTAAAACACGCTTCTGGCCATCGTCATTACAGATTAGCATTAAAGCGCCTCGTATATTAGGATTATACATAGTTCGGTCTACATACGAAACGCTTGCTTAGTACATACTTCAAGATGTAGTACATAGTTCGAATGTTTAGTACGTAGTGGCCGTTCGTGAATAGAGACGCAGCAGTCCTCCGTAAGCGGAAGGCGGTCCGTTCACATATACTGCTCGACTATACGCGCTCAGAAAACATCTGACCTTATGAGATCTCCGGACCGGACAGCTCTCCTAATCTAACCGTCCGCTTATTACACGAAATAACACCGTTATATGATTGTAAGGTAAGAAAACCCCGTGTGTGAGTGAAGTTTTACAGGTGGCAGTGATGAATGTCGTGTTAGCGGTCTGCTAGTGTCACATGAAGGTGCGGTCAGCAGTCAACACTGCAGGCTATGAAAAATACACCAATACTGTGTTTATTAGTTATTGACAAACAACAACAAATAATAGTAATACTAAGGGAATTATGAGTAAGCAAAGAAATGCGTGTTTACATCACTGTTAGCGACACTGCGAATTAAAACGCCCTTAATTTATATATACACGTCATCCCGTATAAAATTAATATATTTATAATAGGTGAGGGGATTGAAATGTATACAGAGAAATGATCAAAACAACAAATTAGCTGTTTGTAACCTGCAAGCCTGTCTCTAAGCCTCTTTAAAGTTTGACCCAAGATCACATGAATTCATTTACTTGTGCTTATTTCTCATAGTTTTTCATGTATGTGCGTTGTGTGTTAATAACCGCCAAACAATATTGATTGCTTATTTCCACATTGAGTGATCAAGTCTGTTTTCTAGATATGGAGTCTTGGAGCCATATCTATGTAGGTTAAAGGTAATGTCCTTTACCCCGGTTAAAGGGTTAATCTTATTAGAGGAGAGCAGAGCTGCTGTGGGTAACAGGCTTTGCCATGTGCTTCTCTTCCTAATAACTGGAAGAGGCTCTTTACTCCTGTACTGTCAGCCTGAAGTTGGTGTAATATTAACGAATACACTGCTGGTCAAATATCTTGAAAAATTCTTGTAGTTTCAAGGACCCATTTATTTGAATTGTATAATATATATTGCAATATTAAGTATTTTAAAATGTCACTTATTCCAGTGATGCAATGCTGAAGTTTCAGTGGGATTGCTCCACTATTGAGTGTCACATGATCCTTCTGATGATACTGATTTATAGACTAATATAAAGGCAATGAAGGTGCAATAAATTTAACAAAACTGACAATGTAGACATCTGTAATGTTAAACAGATTATAATTTCAAACACATTTCAAATAACTAAATTATTTAGAAAGTTTAATATATCAAAGACTCACGGAAAGAAAGTATTACACTTCCCATAAATTATTAAGCAGGAAAAAAACTAACAAAAAAAGATAATCACATGAAACATTGTGGACAAATGGATTGAGAACAAATAATAATAACATTGCAAACCACTCTGTGACATGAATGCACAGTGTTAATATAATACAACAGAAAATAATTGTTTTAAATTGTATATGTTTTTCACATTGCTACTGTTTTTACTCTATTTTTTTTAAATGAAATTAGTTATTTTAGAAAATTATTATTATTTAATATTATTATTTATCCTGCAAAATAAGTTGCTTCTTAACTGCTGTTTTCTGTGCAGCATCTGTGTGAAATTGTGCAGCACATTGACTAAAGATATGGATTTGCTTATTTTTGTCTCAGTCCATTCAGAATGCCTGGATCACTCCCTGCGATTTGCGAGGCCATGTGGCCTAAAGATGTGGGAATCATCGCTATGGAGGTGTATGTGCCATCTCAGTATGTGGACCAAGCCGAGCTGGAGGAGTATGATGGAGTCGGGGCCGGTAAATACACTGTTGGTCTGGGACAGGCGCGCATGGGATTCTGCTCGGACCGTGAGGACATCAACTCTCTGTGCCTGACGGTGGTGCAGAGATTAATGGAGAGGAATGGCCTATCTTACGAGAGCGTGGGCCGGCTGGAGGTGGGCACAGAAACCATCATCGACAAGTCCAAATCCACCAAGACAGTCCTGATGCAGCTGTTCGAAGAGTCGGGCAACACTGATGTGGAGGGAGTGGACACCACTAATGCCTGCTACGGGGGAACTGCTGCACTCTTCAATGCCGCTAACTGGGTGGAATCCAGCTCATGGGACGGTGAGTTTACGTGAACCTGCGCTCATTTTGCAACATGCGGTGAGGGTGACATTTTGCATTCTTTGTGACACACATCTGGACTGAGCACCACAGCAGATTTCTGATCCAATTAGATTCAATTCATCTTTATTTCTATAGCGCTTTTGCAATGTAGATTGTGTCAAAGCAGCTTATCATAGAAGTTGTAGTAAATTGAAATTGAAACTGTCACCCAGAAGTCAAAGAGTTTGGTACACTGTAAAAAAAAAAAATGCTGGGTTCCACAAAATCGATCTGTGTTGGGACAACATGAAGGAATTAAGTTTACTTGTTAAGTTTTACAGATTTAAGTGGATTGAACATAAAACAATTGAGTTGTTGAAAAAAAAAACTCAAGAATTTTGTTGTTTCAGCTTATTTTAAAAGTAGTTTGAACAAACAACAAACATAATTTTTTGAGTGTAGTTTGGGAGACAGTGAGGTTCAAGTGGCTGAGCAATATTACGAAAAACTCATTAAATATTTATTGTTATTGGAGTCGTGGGAAAAATAGATTCACAGTCTTTCAAAATGTCACTATTTTATCAAATCATTTCTGAGCTTAGTTTTTAACAACACTCACATTTTACTGTTCTTTTTTAAAGTACTCTAAAGTATATACTCTAAAGTGTACTCATTCATAGGATTATTTTTCTCAATTCTATTAAGAACTTCTGAGCAAATGTCTGATTAACAATGTTGACGTTTCAAATAAATTTTAATCAAATATGAAAACGATTACAGATCCAACATAAACTATCGCTAAATAAAATACAAAATGGAAACTTTTTAATTTCTCAACCATTCTTTTATTCACATTTCCGTGGTGGAGTGTGAGATTGAGGTCATCCAAAGGCCAAACGTGTTTTCCGACTCCACGAAATAAACGATAGAGCATAATATGAAACGATAGAGTTCTTATTTTGTCCATATGATGTATATCATATTGCACAGTCCTACTTTAACATGCAGTTTAATAATAGACATATTTACATTAGCATAGGTGAACAATCAAACACACAGCCTTTCAAAGTACACTCCATTGTACAAGATCGCAGGTGCAGATGACATATGCACAGCAAAATATGATGCTCATCCAGTCTCTGTTCTTTTTCTTACTTATAGTTGAGAGTGGTAAAATATCTTTGTACTGATTTAAGATATCTTCTATTCCCCTCACATTTTCAGTAGTTTGCTGTAGTTTTTCATCTTTATTTTCCAACTGTAATACAAAAGCTGGTTCAGCATTGATACTAGTTTACTTAAAAGCCTATGTGCAAGCTGCAGGCATCACACACTTTGTATTAAATACTAGTTTGGGCTCAGAAAAGACAGGAAAACTCTCAAGAACAAAGCTCCCATTTCACACCAAATATGTTTTCCCCCACATACATTGCTCATGCCAGAGAATAACTATAATAATAGCATCCGCAGCACTTGAGGGTGACTAAATACTAAATAGTGAGAGAATTATTGTGTGAACTATCCCTTTAAGTATGCACTGCAATTTTGTCATCTGTCACTTTAAATGCTCAGGCTCTTTATTAAAGCTGAGTGGATTCTGATTGACTGTCAGTGTGATTTGTAATGTTGTCTTTTATTTTAAGACAACATTACAAATCACAACAGTACAACAGTAATGTTGTCTTTTATTTTAAAAATGATCATTTGTAAAGTTTAGAGCCTTAATTTTAAAGCGTTATTAGAAGTTCATTTTATTGAATATGAATTTTGTAGATACCATGAATGTATTTTAAACACTCTCTTCAAGTATTGCAGGATTAATTGTGGTAGTGAGAGTATATATTTTTTAAAGGGCATGCGAAACATGCTTAATTATGTTTAAAAAAAAACTCAAATGGTAATAATGGTTTTGAAATATATTTTATTATCTTGTATGTAGAATGGTTCTTATCAGGGCTGGTTCTTATTTTTGGCTGACAATCCGCCAGATTAAACCAGATAAAATATTCTTTCCATGAAAATAACCACTGAAGTTGGCATGGCATTTAAAAACGGCTAACTGACAGTGAGATTCCTCCACATGAAATAACTTCAGGACTCATATGGTTTTTATTTTGTTTTGTTTTTTTTATCCTGCAGGTCGTTACGCTCTGGTTGTTGCTGGTGATATTGCTGTGTACGCCACGGGCAGCGCCAGGCCTACAGGGGGAGCCGGAGCCGTGGCCATGTTGGTTGGACCCAATGCCCCTCTGGCCTTCGAGAGAGGTGACCTTTGCCACACTAACACAGAGAGACAGGGCTTTATTCATGTAGATGCACTATATTTACGCAGATGCTTTATTATTTATTTAGAGCGTTACATTTTTTTTTTCATGAGGTTATTGAAATGTAATCCTATTTTGACAGGGCTTCGTGGGACACATATGCAACATGCGTATGATTTTTATAAGCCGGACATGGTGTCAGAGTATCCAGTGGTGGACGGCAAGCTTTCCATCCAGTGTTACCTCAGTGCTTTAGATCAATGCTACTCTGTCTACAAGAACAAGATCCATGCCCGGTGGCAAAGAGGTTGGCAAATATGTCTACAAACCTTTTTGTTTTTTTACCTATCACTGAAATTTCTGATTTCATCTCATGCTAGATAGAATTGGTAGGCTATTACCAAAACGTCCTCAAGAGATGAACAACACTTTAGTTTCGATTATTATTATTATTATTTATTATCATACTGTAGATTAATAGTGGTTAATCGCATCCAGAAATAAAAGTTGTTTAGTTTTTTTTACATAATATATGCTGCATTTTATTTTGTATATATAAATACACGCATGCATGCATATTCATTCATTCATTCATTTTCTTTTCGGTTTAGTCCCTTTATTAATCAGGGGTCGCCACAGCGGAATGAACTGTCATGTTATCCAGCATATGTTTTACGCAGCGGATGCCTTTCTAGCTGCAACCCATCACTGGGAAACACCCATACACTCTCATTTACACACATACAATTACTACAAACAATTTAGCTTGCCCAATTCACCTATAGTGCATGTCTTTGGACTTGTGGGGGAAACCGGAGCACCTGGAGGAAACCCACACGAACACGGGGAGCATGCAAACTCCACACAGAAATGCCAACTGACTCAGCCGAGGCTCGAACCAGTGACCTTCTTGCTGTGTATATATATATATGATACACACACATATATTATGTCAAAACAAATGTTTACTTGTAAAAATATAACGTGCAAGAACATATTAAAACAAAATACATGCTACCACCTTATTAAATCAAGGTTGAAATGTAAACAACATGCTAAAATATGCTTAGCAATATGTTAAAATGCAATATATTATATAACCTTAGCAAAGCAACATTGCAATAATGTAATGGACAGGTTAAAACATGTTAACAACTATTCAAAACATGCTAACAATGTTCAGTGTGCTAAATCTGTCTTTTTCTGACCACAAACCCCATGCTTTTAAACTGTTTCAAACTTTACACCACTTCAAACAACTTCACACTCAGTCAGCATTGCCACTTTTTGTTGTTGTTTTTTACTTTATTCTGTAAGTTTGTTGGGCCTTTGTAATTGTTGTCTTCATCTGAAGCCATGTGTAATTTTTTGAGAGGAATAAACCAACATTTAGATTCACTTTCTCGCTGCATAAATGCACATTCCAAAAGCAAATCACGACTAGGACACATTAAACAATGTTAGGGTATCTTAAAAATGATTACTCGATTAATGAACTAAAATGTGTGTTATATTTATTAGTTTAATTGATTTGTTTTGTTAAGCTGTTTTCTTACCTGTGTTTCAGAGGGTACAGAAAGTCGTTGTAGTCTTGAAGATTTTGGCTTCATGGTGTTCCACTCTCCTTACTGTAAACTGGTCCAGAAGTCTTTGGCTCGTCTAATGCTCAACGACTTCCTCTGTCATCCCAGTCCAAACATGGAGAGCGGCCCATTTAGTGGACTGGAAGCTTTCAGGTGAATATCGAGCTGTAGTGCTGTAAATATATGAAATGCAATTATGACATTTTTGAAAAACATTTTAAATTTTCCTTCTTTTTTTTTGTTTTGTTTTGTAGAGATGTGAAGATTGAGGACACTTATTTTGACAGAGATGTGGAGAAGGCCTTTATGAAAGCCAGTTCAGAACTATTTGACGATAAAACAAAGGCATCTCTCCTTATATCAAACCAGAATGGCAACATGTACACCCCTTCAGTGTACGGCTGCTTGGCTTCAGTTCTCGCTCAGTAAGTGCCACAGTTCCTCATGCATGAGTGTGCATTTATGGCAACTCTAAGCCAAAGCAAATGTTATGCACTAGTTTAATTTAATTTAATTTGAAATCTTTTTAGACATACACCACAGCAGTTGGCAGGACAGAGAATTGGTGTGTTTTCTTATGGCTCGGGCTTTGCTGCTACACTTTACTCTATCAAAGTCACTCAAGACGCTACACCTGGTATGTATACACACAAAAAAACACAAAGGGCATGAATTTGTAATTCAGTGCAGACGCATGGTTCCCTTGTACAATTGCAAAGTGCATGTTATAAAGCTATGCCCTTTTCTGACTGTCAAACACACCCAAACGGGTCTTATAGAGTCTACTTCATTTGACTTGTACACAGACATTTGAAGCATGCGCATTGCGGCAACGTTCGGTACCTCTGAGTTAGTGTCCAGCATATATGATTATACCCCTTACAGATCTCTCTTTTAAATGAATACTATCTGTACAATAAGAAATATGTGTATATACATTACATTAGTCAGTACCTAAGCCAAAACTGGAACTAATCTAACAAAATAGCTTAAAATCTTGGTGATAAAATTAGTACACCGCAGTAAATATGTTAGGGAAACATTAAATAAAATGAATAAAGAGGAAAAATCAAGAGAACCATAAAAATTACATAACATTTAGATGAGATGTTGTATGTACTGTATTGTAAATGTATTCTCTTTCTATTCCTAAAGATGTTAGGTAACCACACTCTTATTTTAAAGTCTGTGTGAATTTACAATGTTTATTTTGCTAGTTCACATTGTTATTCTTGGTGAACAATGAATCCGTCCAAGTTAATACACTGAAAAAAGTTTGGTTTGATGATCTTCGAAGTTTGACCATTTCCTTCTCTGTTGGTGTCACCGCTTCAGCCACAATATGTTTAACCACGCCCTCTTACTGTTAGTTTGCTACGAGGGAATGATGCGCAAAAAGAAAGCGCATCATTTACTTAATATTTAAGTACACTTAACCCCCACTTAATATTTAGTTTCGGTTGGAAGTACATCAACGTACTGAAATAAAAGTCTCTGCAACTTCCGCTTCACATCGACTTTAATGAATATAACAGTTTAATAAAATTGAAATGCACCAAATTATATTGTCTATATTCACTGACAAATGGTTAAATATTCATTTTCAGAAGAGGGTGCACTCATTTAAGCTATGCATTGTAAACCTCTTTGTATTCTTTTGTACTAAAATTGGGCAAATGACTTTAAACTCACGGCACATTCTCTAGTCTGCGTAGACTTCCAACTTGCACACATTCTGTACTGTTTATTCCGTTTTTGACTACGTTGTGAATTGACACCCCTAAAGCATGAATGCCACCTTGTGGAAAACACAAATAAGCACATTTTTGCGTGAAACCCGCACATGCAGTGTAAGCTCAGTTACAGTAGTCCAGCTGTGTTTGTACAATTCTCATGATGAAATCACTTACAGTCACATACATGTAAAGAGTCAGCTCCGGGCATGTGAACAAAAGTGGCAATCTGATTGGTGGAGAAGTTTTTGACATAGTGCGTCAAAACAAAAAAGCGAGCGTAAAGCGTTTCTTTAAAAATAAGGCTTTACGCCTGGTGTTTTGCACGTTGGTGTGCACGATGACATTGGCACCCTTTGTTTAGTCACAATGCATTAAACTGAAAGTGCAAGCAAAAAGCATCCCAATGTGAACGAGCCTTCAGTCTTTATATAAAGAGGCTAGTCAGTCTTAATTACTATCAATGTTGACTGATATACTTATCACTTCATTTTAAGGCTCTGCTCTGGATAAGTTGGTATCCAGCTTGTGTGACTTGCCGGCCAGACTGGACTCTAGACAGAAAGTTTCACCAGGCGTTTTTGCTGAGAACATGAAGCTCAGAGAAGAAACCCACCATTTAGGTAATCAAGTGTTTTTGTCTTTATGAATAAACTGTTTGATGACTTTATTTGATGACGTGATGTTTCCTGGGTTACAACAGCAAACTACATCCCTCAAGGCTCAGTAGATGAGCTTTACCCGGGAACATGGTACCTCACTCGCGTGGACGAGAAGCATCGCAGGCAGTATGCCAGACGATCCATGAATGATGACAGACCTCTGGAGGCCGGACTGGTCAGTTCCAGCATTGCAGCTGAGGTATTTATGATGCCGTTTTCTTTGAGAAAGGTCATTCTTAGCTCGCATTCGGTTTGTTTGTTCGTCTGTATGCATGCTTGTACATGCGCCTCAAATTCTACCACTAATTAGCGTTTCCACAATGTTGTGACACTGGCCTAGCCGGTTGTTTTACACTCAAAAAAGACTTCCACAGAACAACAGTATATTTGTGGAAAATACAACAACAATAAATATCTCCATTGACGTCACCTTTACTGAATGTGATCAGGGTTCCCATGGGTCAATGGAATTTCTAGAGTAATGTGAAATTTCCAGGTCTATTCCAGACTTTGAGAGTTGGGGGGGGGGGTTTGTCATGGAATATCAGGGGATTTTGTTTGTCACATTTCCATTTGCCTTATTTATTGCATTGTTCCACACCTGCTGTTATGATTAGGCTTCATTTTTTCCCCTTTCATGCTCATCAACTTGCAGTCAGTCAAGTCTGTATTTACAGGTTATATACAGTGTAATGGTCTAAAGTTTAGTTATATTCAGTTTAAATATCACTGTTGTTGGTAAATGTTATTTGTTGTCTTTATTATATACAGTTAAAGTCAAAATTATTAGCCCTCATATGCATTTTTTGGTTTGTTTGTTTGTTTTTAAAATATTTCCCAAATAATGATTAACGGAGCAAGGAATTTTTCACAGTATTTCCTACAATCATTTTTAGAAATATATATATATATATTCAAGAAAGCTAACAATTCTGACTTCAACTGTATATGTCCAAGACAAATTTTCCAAAAAGGACAATAAAGTTTAACTCGAGTCAAATGCAGTCACCGGACTATCTGTTAACAGAGGCAAACATGTCAGGATATGAATTTTGGGAGCTTTGGCTTCAATACGTGCACTTCCGAGTTTGGGTGTTTAAAAAGTAGACAAGATAAAAGCTAAATATAAAGTTTGTAACACTACTATCCAGCTATCATATATAGCTGAGGGAGCACTTCAAAGCCACACAAATAGTACAGTAAGTACTTTCATTTTTATTTAGCAAAATCTGGGGTTAGTTATCCATTGTTGTTCTTGTAGTGATAATTAAATTCCTACAAAATGATATTCAAGCTAAAAACATTTGAATGGTATGTAAACCAAAGCACAGAAATTTGACATTTGGCTTCGAGTGGGAACCCTGTAAAAAATGTCAAAACAAGTTTAAACAAGTACCAAGGCATTTTATCACTCTTCACTTGGAAAGTGTACAGTGCTCAGCATAATTGAGTACAATGAATATTTTTGAAAATGGATATTTGTATTCATTTCTCAGTGAATATAGGCAATTATTTGGGTGCATTTAAACAAAACAGATATATTTATTAAAATAATATTTTAGTCACCAAACATTTTGAAATTAAAAGATAATACCATTAAATTCAAGCAAAATATTGAAAAAAACAAATTTTCAACTAGATTTTAAAATTTGTTAGCTTTTTCTTGATTTCTCCGCTTTTTAAAAAATTTGTATTTAATATTTTTCTATACCATAAATTTGTGTGTACTAGTTTTTGGACCGTTGTAAGTTATTTTGTTAGATAAGCTTCAGTACTGACTAATCTAATGTATATGTACAAATACAATATCGTATAGCTTCCTATTAAAAATTTTAATTTAAAAGATCGATTTATGAGGGGTGTATTTATATATGCTAAACACTGTATGTGTTGAATGCGCTCCAGCATGTGTATACTAACATGCATATTCAAATAAATTGTACTTTAGACTTTAGGGTGCTTTCTTTGCCTGAGTAAACTCATAAATGCACTTTTTGACCAATTCATACCAGATTAATTGCGGGCCACTTCTGTGAATGCATTCACATCTGAAACAAAAGGTACCCTATGTCTGGCTGCCTGGTTACATTTACACTAATCCAGATAAATTTGAAAGTGGCATTTTCTAAAATGTCTAAAGCTTCCAAACTATTGTTTTCATTTATTTACCAAAGTTGTTCATCCACATTGAAACTGAAAACGCTTGCGTCCCTGTGCTGCGCAAACATTAAGACTCTTTTACTTGGAAAAAAAAAGCAATTATAAGTTTATCCACTTTTCGTATTCAAAAAGATACGTTTTGTACCTAAAAATGACATCTCAATGAGGACAGAAGAGTTTTTTTTCAACGAAAAATTTTCTTTTTCGGCTTAGTCCCTTTATTAATATGGGGTTGCCACAGCGGAATGAACAGCCAACTTATCCAGCATATGTTTTACGCAGCGGATGCCCTTCCAGCTGCAATCCATCACTGGGAAACACCCATATTCCCATTCACACACATACATACACTACAGTCAATTTAGCTGACTCAATTCACCTATACCGCATGTCTTTGGACTGTGGGGGAAACCAGAGCACCCGGAGGAAACCCACGCCAACACAGGGAGAACATGCAAACTCCACACAGAAATGCCAACTGACCCAGCCAAGGTCTGAACCAGCGACCTTCTTGTTGTGAGGCGGCAGCGCTACCCACTGCGCTGCCCCATTGACTTTATATTATTTAATATTTAAATTAATTATTACAAATGTAAGACTTTTTCAATTTAACTTGTTAGATCACACTCATAAATAAGATCCAGCCCCGGACGCCAGATCTCGTCAGGAAATGTCAGTTTTTTTGTCAGTATCTGGACAACAATACCAATACCCAAACCTGTTAACCAGTATTCACCTGAATTAACAGTCTACTATCAATACAGGAGTTGACTGTGGAAGGAAGCTAGAGAAGAGCAGAAGCAGGAGACGAAGTGATGATAATAAATGAGCAGGGTTTATTGAATAATCTTAGTTGCATGTGTTCTGGTGTGCTCTCATACTTCGCCTGAGCAGCACAAATATAACAAATGTTATTGTACATCAGGCCACAAGACCCTGAATTCGAGACATATCCTCATATCAGTGGAGAGGAACATTTCATAAACACCATCACTATAAGACTAAACAATGGAAAAAGCTTTAAAAGCAGAGCAGGTAATAAGATATATATATATATAATAAAGAATTCAAATCAATAAATGATTAATATAATAAATGATAAACATAAATGAATTAAAATATATAAATAAAAAAATGGATGACTAAATGAATAACTAAGATTTATAAATGATTATATAACCATAAATGAGCAGCGCGGTGGTGCAGTGGGTAGCACAGCCGCCTCACAGCAAGAAGGTCGCTGGTTCGAGCCTCGGCTGGGTCAATTGGCGTTTCTGTGTGGAGTTTGCATGTTCTCCCCATGTTTGCGTGGGTTTCCTCCGGGTGCTCCGGTTTCCCCCACAAGCCCAAAGACATGCAGTATAGGTGAATTGGGTAAGCTAAATTGTCCGTAGTGTATGGATGTTTCCCAGTGATGGGTTGCAGCTGGAAGGGCATCCGCTGCGTAAAACATATGCTGGATAAGTTGGCCGTTCATTCCGCTGTGGCGACCTCAGATTAATAAAGGGACTAAGCCGAAAAGAAAATGAATGAATGAATGAACCATAACTGAAATTATCAATGCAAAATAAAAAATAGAAAAAACTAAACATATTATAATATAGAATTGATTTCATTTAAAGCACACACAGGTTATCATAAATTTCAGATTCTACAAACTTAACTTGCATTTAAATGATATTAATAAAAAAATGTAAAAAACAAGCCGGTAAGTTAAGCACATTTTACTGACGCTGATTAGGTTGAGAAGAGTCATTATACCAGCGTTGCCATAATAGTAGCACTATTGCAAGCAGAAAAAACAAGTGGCCTACAGGACATTTCTATGTAGTAATGTTATTTAAGCAGACTTTGCTCCTCCTATAAGCATATGTGGTTATAAGTATGTGTACGTGAGAGGAATATCCACTGAGTGGATTGAGCTATTTTGAACATTGACTGTGGCGCGCACAAGTCACTTGATGTGCACTCTGCTGTTTTTGTGCTTCGGTTGGCGCAGAAACAAACCACCCTTTGTGACACAAGCCATTAGAATGAATGATTTTCATAGCAGTGCTTTTTGCATCCGATGTGAAAGCCTCTTTCACATGAAAACTAAATGTACCATTTTCCGCCGATAATTTTTGGTGCCTCCCTAGTTTGTAGGTGCATACAAGTTGAGAAAATGGTGTTCAGATTGTCCAAACTCTGACATCAAATAAACCTAGATACACATTTGAACACTGTAAAAAAACCGCCTCATCATTATTACTACAGTTCTGGGGTATTTTTTTTACAGTAAAACATGCTTGTCTGATTGAGTTTTATTCTTCTGTTTCTCAGCATATTCCCAGCCCGCTCAAGAAGATGCCCCGTATCCCCACTACCACAGCTGGCCCTGAGGTGGTCGTCATGAGCAACGGGGATCATTAAGTTCACCTCTATGAGGTGCGCAATATGGCAGATCACAGCGAGGACACGTGATCTGTGGAAGAAAAAGGGCCCCAGGACTTCTGCAGCTATATCACCGATCAACGAGTGATAGAAAACCTCAAAGCTTTTTAAATGTTCAAGGACAGAATTAGTTTGACCGTCACTGTGTTGAAGATGGCAAAGGGTAGTTTGGAAATGAAGTGTTAGTACAGTACATGGGAAGATTTCTCTGTGGTGAACTTCCACAAACTGCTGCTCAGAGTCTATGCAGAAATCCTCAACCGTTTAATCATTTTAGGTTCAAACGACCCCCTGCTGGCATTTCACGAGCTCCGTGTTTTAGCATGAAGCTAATCCTATCCTTTAAAATGGACGTTTTATGATGCTTAAGAAAAACTGAAGGGGGCCGGCGCACCGAACCTTGGAGCATCCCTCATTGTTTTTAATTAAACTAAAACCTGTTGTTTTCACGCTCAAGTCTGTATCGTTAGGTCCGTGTCAGAATTTCTGTTTTTGCTAAATCGTTCTTTTATAAAAACTCTTTCTAGTCAGTCTTATCGCCATGGCCATGTCAGGGAAATGTGCCTGGATCACATATTTATGAGCCATAACGTTTTAATTTCATGGAATTATATAGTAATAATTGTTTAGTCGCTGCTAAACTGGCATCTTTTAGCTTATATGTTGTTTGAAATGAGAATCATTTCGGATTTTCTTTCTAGCAAAAGCAGACGGTGTTCATTTATAAGCACTCAAGGACATAAAGTCACGATTATTGTAGAAGACTAGGCCAAAATCAATGAAAATTGTAACAATCGGTCACATCTTTTGAACCATTGTAGGGATCAAAATGAGCACCATTAACCCAATTGGCATCAACCCTAATTTCACATTCTTGATCTGTTGATAATCTGCAATGATTTCATGAGCTCAAGTGATCAAAAATATCTGATTGTCGCAAACCACAGAGCACTTCTCGGTAACGATTTGAACGTCAGATTTTGGGGTAGGAGAGATGCAATATTAACATTAATTATATAAATTGTAAACGTTAGCACCTTAAAATCTTGATGTTAAATATATATATATATATATATATATATATATATATATATATATACTTCTATTATAAAGCTAAAAGCAAACGATAGATTATAATGCTAATTGCTGAAACACTGATAGCGAGATGGTATTTCCTTTCTGAACATTCGTCAGTCCTTGGGTCCATGCTAACATCTGAAGAAGAAAAAAAACAGCACTTCTGGTTTAGCTGCATATCCATCAACCTCCAGAAGCCTTATTTTAACCATGTACAAAACACACACACATACTTGCACACACAAAAGGGTTTATTTTGGCTAAATTGTACAGAGAGATTTTTCTTTTCATTCTGCTGCCAGGACATGTTGACTGTAAAGTTATAACTTGAAACAGCCAATGTTTACAAGACATTTCCCAGAGATCAGTAAAGTAATGTACAGGACTAACTTATATTTGTAGATGGACAAAACAACAAATTGTGCCCATCAGGTGGAATTTGTAGCAAAAGAAGCTGTACAGACAATGTCAAACTGTATGTGGGAATCTGATAATATATGAACTGAGGATTAAAGGTTCCTTTGCTGAAGTATGTGTTTATTCTTTCAAGCTGAAGGTTTGGGCTTCAATGTTTTGTGTCCAGTGAATTACCGCAGAGCCGAAGTAGCGGGTTTTACTAATATTTACATATTTAACATAGACTCACGCACTTTTTATTTGTCAGACAGAGAAGGTGGCTTGAATACATGGCCAAGGGAGTCCAGTGCTGCATTTACACTGAATGATGCTTTACATATTCCTCACATGCAGACAGTTTGGATAGAAATCATAGCTACTAAATATATACAGTCAAGCCCTAAGTTATTAATGCCTCTGGCAAGTTCTGACAAAGTTTTTGTTCAAATGTAAATGAAAGCTGAGAAATATTTTTTCCCCCCAAAATGATGCCTCTTGTACATCATCGTCTTATCTTTTGGGAGAAACCTGTGTCATTTCCGGCCCAAAATAAAAAGTGCTTGTTGAAAAATAGTAACTTTAAATCAGAATTTGCCACGTGTATGAATAATTTTGGGCTTGACTATCTATCTATACACACTCATTACCATTTTTCTCAGAAAACATATTTCTAAAGGTGCCGTTGACTTGAAATTTTCCCCAGATGTTGGTAACAAACAAAGAAATCCATATATGCAAAGAAAGTGAATCTAATTAGTTTACAAATGAAGTTATGTGTAATAAAACGAAATGACCCAGGGAAAAAGCATTGAACACAAGAAGAAAGGGAGGCGCAGAAAGGCAGTGAAAGCCCAGACAGCAGCTGAAATCTCTCAGTAGTTCTTCAGCAACCCTCTGCCCTTGCTCATTGTAGATGAATATCAGCTGCTTCAGTCCAACATCTACATTAACAGGATGATGAAGATGAAACCAGGGTGGACATTTCCAACTAGGTTTTGCTGCAGCTCGAAGACCTTCAAGTGAGAGGGATTACACCGCAAGTAGGTTGGGTTTAGGTGGTGTAGGTGGAGTAGACATTAATAAAACACATCAGGTTACTGTGAGGTTTGGGTGGGGTGGGTGTAGACATTCATAAAGCACAATATTGGACTCTGTGTCATGTACAAGACATTAAATAAAAACATTAAGTTTGTACAGCCTACTTGGAGTTCAAGGCCCACCCATTTGGAGCTGGCTCCGACCTCCGTTTATACCCTTCTCGACATTTCAGCAAGACAGAGATTCAAAACACAGCCAAGGAAACTCTCAAATGCTTTCAGAGAAAGAAAATAAAGCTGCTCGGATGCTCCAGCCAATCACCTGCCTTGAATCCAATATAAGATACAAAATAATGCTCAGATTTGATAGACGAGACCCACAGAACCATCAAGATTTTTACACTCTGTTAAAGTCTGTGGAAAAACTCACACCTGAGCAATGCATGCGACTTCATTCTCCATATGAGAGGCGTCTTTAAGCTGCCAGCACCAAAAAAGGCTTTTATATAAAGTGTTAAATACATTTCAGTAGTTCAGTACTTCCTCCTTGTGTCATTCCACTGTTATTACACAACTCGTTTTTCAGTTTTTTTGTTTTGTTTTATTTCTATGTTTGTATTATTTGGGTTTTTACCAAAATCTGGTTCAATTCCATGTCAACAGCTCCTTTAGAAATATTATTCCCAGGAAAAAACATGACGTGTTGAATACTTATTTTCCCCACTATATACATACACATACATATACCTACATACAAACACTCAAACGTTTGGAATCTAAGATTTTTTTATGTTTTAAAAGAAGCCAATTCTGCTAACCAAGGCGGAATTTATTTGATTAAAAAATACAGTAAAAACTATTAAATTGTGAAATGTTATCACAATTAAAAGTAACTTGAAAGAAATGTAGTTTCAACTTTATTTGAAAGCTGAGCTTTCATCATTACTCCAGTCTTCAGTGTCACATGATCCTTCAGAAATCATAACATGATCATTTCTCTGTTCTATTATGATCAGTTATTAAAATCACTAATAACCATTCTTACAATAATCAGAGCTGATTGTACTTTTTTTTGTCTGGTTTTATGGTATCGTGGAAACTGAAAGATTTTACTTTAAGAATTCTTTGCTAAGAAAGAATGGTGGGGGAGAGTTGGGGGCTGAAAGGCGGAAGTAACACAAGAATATGTGTAAAATCAGTATTTTTTAATCCGTGCTGAATTGATTGACATATTGTCAATAAAGTACTACAGTCCCGCTACGTTACTCAAACAATGAAAATGTTGTTTTTTCTTTGATTGGGAGACAGCAACTCTGAAAAGTGAAGAGAAGCATTGTCCAGCTGACTTTTCAGATTTACTAGCCAAAAAAAGGAGATTCTACGTAATAAAATGAGTATTGCGAAAGAGGTGTGATAATATTATAATCTGGTTTACCTTGTTTTCAACTTTAATTCAAATAAATAGATTGTTGGGCCTCACAGTGGCGCAGTGAGTAGCACATTCGCCTCACAGCAAGAAGGTCGCTGGTTCGAGCCTCGGCTGGGTCAGTTGGCGTTTCTGTGTGGAGTTTGCATGTTCTCCCCGTGTTGGCGTGGGTTTCCTCCGGGTGCTCCGGTTTCCCCCACAAGTCCAAAGACATGCGGTATAGGTGAATTGGGTAAGCTAAATTGTCCGTAGTGTATGAGTGTGAATGGGTGTGTATGGATGTTTCCCAGAGATGGGTTGCAACTGGAAGGGCATCCGCTGCGTAAAACATATGCTGGATAAGTTGGCGGTTCATTCCGCTGTGGCGACCCCAGATTAATAAAGGGAATAAGCTGAAATGAAAATGAATGAATGAATAGATTGTTTGGAGTTTTACATGCTTCAAAAACCACAGGGCATGCTGTATGTTGTCTAATCTTATATAAAGAGTAAACAACATCTGTAGGTTGTGCACTACATAGGCTTAATTCAATATGATTGTGCTGCAGCTGATTTATTCATTAGTAGGGGAGAGCAGGGACAAAAGTACCATTTTTCATAAAAACCTCATTTTAAAAGATAATGTTTTTAGCAGAAATATATTTTTGCTGTGGTTACTACACACAGTCACAGGAGTGAGTTATTCAGGTGTTATTTTTTTAAATCAGGTGTTATTTTGTATCAATGTAGAACAGCTCCAATATAACTTCACTTTAAACAAAAGTTGCACATTGTTCTTCTTTTTTTTTTTTAAGATTTATTTTTGGCCTTTTTTTAGGACAGTAATCAGAGAGGAAGCAGAATAGGAGGGGGGGGGGGGGGGGGGTCAGGAAATGTCCTCAAGCCGGGATTCGAACTCGGGACGCTCTGAGGTGCTACCGCATCATATGTGGGACCGCTAACTACTAGGCTATTGCGCCAATGCATTGTTACTTTTGACCCCGTCAAAAGTACCGGGTCTTCGCTGTTGCATTTTGCGCCACACATTCTCTGTTGGAGACAGATCAAGACTGTCTTGTTGAAATATGCATCAGCGTCCCTGGAAAAGAAGGCAGCATATTGTGCTCCAAAATCTCCCTGTACTTTTCAACATTAATGGTGCCATCACAGAAGTGCAAGTTATCTTTGCCAAGGGCACTGACACAACCCATACCATGACAGAATCCTGGCTTTTGGACTTGTTTCTGGTAACGGTCTGGATGATCCTTTTCTTCTTTCGTCCAGACCCCATGGCTTCCATTTCTGGCAACAAAAAAAAACCTGAAATACTAATTCCTCTGACCACAGTACACGTTACCACTGTGTGATGGTCCATCCCAGATGCCTCCGAGCCCAGAGAAGTCAATGGGGCTTCTGGACACTGTTAACACAGGGCTTTCTTTTGGCACAGTACAGTTTTAATTGGCATTTGTGGATGTAGCTATATTGTGGTGACAAAGATTTGCCAAAGTAGTCCTGAGCCCATGTGGTGATATCACTTATAGATGAATGACGATTCTTGATGCAGTGGAATCGGAGATCACGGTTGTTCAGCTTAGGCTTGCGCCCTTGTCCTTTACGCACTGAAATTCCTCCAGATTCCTTGAATCTTTAAATGATGTTATGCACTGTTGAGGGTGAAATATACAAATGTCTTCCTATCTTTCTTTGAGGAACATTGTTTTTAAGCTTTTCAATAATTTTCTCAAAAATCTGTTGGCAAACTGGCGATCCTCGGCCCATCTTTGCTCCTAAAGGACTAGACCGTTCTTGGATGCTGCTTTTGTACCAAATCATATTTACAATCACCTGTTGACATCACCTGTTTTAAACACCATTTAACCACTTTACCTGATTGTTAGCCCTAAACTGCTCCTGTCTCAGCTTTTTTTGGAATGTGCCTATACATTTTGTGTTCATAAACTTGTCTGCAAAGAAATACAAGTCAAAGTCGATTTGGAAATCACTACTTTTTTTTTATTTATTTGCATTTTCCATACCGTCCCAACTGATTTGGGGTTGTATTTTTTCTGCTGTACATTTTACATCTTTACAAATTTACATTTGAACCAGAATTGGAGTTTCTAAGCTTTTGTATGACAGTGATGTCATCATAAAAATGATTTCATTCATTTTCTTTTCGGCTTAGTCCCTTTATTCATCAGGGGTCGCCACAGCAGAATGAACCACCAATTTATCCAGCATATGTTTTACACAGCGGATGTCCTTCCAGCTGCAACCCATCACTGGGAAACCCACACACTTTCATTCACACTCATACACTACGGACAATTTCATTTATTCATTTTCTTTTCGGCTTAGTCCCTTTATTATTCAGGGGTCGCCACAGCGGAATGAACCGCCAACTTATCCAGCATATGTTTTATGCAGCGGATGCCCTTCCAGCTGCAACCCATCACTGAGAAACATTCATACACACTCATTCACACTCATACACTACGGACAATTTAGTCTACCCAATTCACCTATAGCGCATGTCTTTGAACTTGTGGGAGAAACCGGAGCACACGGAGGAAACCCGTGCAAACACGGGGAGAACATGCAAACTCCACACAGAAACGCCAACTGACCCAGCCGAGGCTCAAACCAGCAACCTTCTTGCTGTGAGGCGATAGCGCTACCCACTGCGCCACCGCATCGCCTATAAAAATGATTTATTTTAATTAAAATATTATTCAGGATGAACAAGCGCTTAATGTAAATTTAAAAAAAAAAAACAATTACAAAGAGCAATTACAGAACCAACAGTTCTTATTCCAGAAAAAGAGCATTACGTTTTTTTTAGTTTGTTTAGAACATTAGGAAAACATTATGGAAATGTACAGTTAGGTCAAAGTTATTAGCCTTCTTGTGATGCCTAGTGCTGTTTAACTTCTCCATATAGTGGACTTCTATGGATCTTGCACAGGCTCTGTGAAACGTATTTGCACTATAACTCTTTTTATTGCGCAATAACTTTTTGCAAACAAAATAAATAAATATATCCATGTCAAAAGGGGAACGTAAGCAGCATCTCTTGCAAGCAAAATGAAATTTTACATGGGGATATGAAAAGTGGAAAATAATAACTTGCATTTTCTGTAAACAAAGCTTTGTGCGTGCGTGCGTGCGTGCGTGCATGCGTGTGTGTGTGTGTGTGTGTGTGTGTGTGTGTGTGTGTGTGTGCGCGCTTCTCTTTACTAAAAACAGCTTTATACATCCATATGTGATTACAAGAAATCATAAAAACTAAAGTTCTAACAAAGAACAAAGAAAAATGTGATTTTTCAGGTTTTTTATTTTTAATAAATTTGCAACAATTTCCAAAAATCTTTTTTCACATTGTCATTATGGGTATTGCGTGTAGAATTTAGAGGAAGTAAATTAATTTAATCCATTTTAGAATAAGGCTGAGCATAAAAATGCTTCCCGGATGCACTGTATGTATATTTTCTATACATTTGTTTTTTAAATAATTAATTTATCACGGCGGCTCAGTGGTTAGCACTGTCTCCTTATAGCAAGAAGGTCGCTGGTTGGCATTTCTGTGTGGAGTTTGCATGTTCTCCCCGTGTTGGCGTGGGTTTCTTCCGGGTGCTCCGGTTTCCCCCACAGTCCAAAGACATGCGGTATAAGTGAACATGATAAACTAATATTGGCCGTAGTGTATGAGAGTGTATGGGTGTTTCCCAGTACTGGGTTGTGGCTGGAAGGGCATCTGCTGCATACAACAAATGCTGAAATAGCTGGCGGTTCATTCAATCATTGCATATATTGGCTCATTGAGAAATTGATAAATATGGTGTACTCATTCATGCTGAACACCGTATGACGTGGTTCAGACTATATCTGAAGTATTTAGAAGTAATTCGCATTTTCCTCCTGTAGAAAAACATGCTAAGTTTAATGTATAATGTGGCTCAATGCATTAAAACTGTTTTTTAAAGACCAAACTTAGTGTAACCAAGCATCACTAGTTCATCTGGCTCCGTCCTCTTGTAGCTTCATTTGTGCTTTTCTTCTAATATTCATTCATTCATTTTCATTTCGGCTTAGTCCCTTTATTAATCTGGGGTCGCCACAGCGGAATGAACTGCCAACTTATCCAGCATATGTTTTACGCAGCGGATGCCCTTCCAGCTGCAACCCATCACTGAGAAACATCCACACACACTCATTCACACTCATACACTACGGACAATTTAGCTTACCCAATTCACCTATAGCGCATGTCTTTGGACTTGTGGGGGAAACCGGAGCACCCGGAGGAAACCCACGCCAACACAGGGAGAACATGCAAACTCCACACAGAAACGCCAACTGACCCAGCCGAATCTCGAACCAGCGACCTTCTTGCTGTGAGGCGAACGTGCTACCCACTGCGCCACTGTGAGGCCCTTCTTCTAATATATAATTACAATTTTTACAGGCAGTAATTTAATGAATTCAATTTCAGCTCATCTTTATTTCTATAGCGCTTTTCTAGTGCTCCAGCAACCCCAACCAAGGAAGTCAGATATGCCAGCGGAAGCAAAACTCCACCAATTGACAGAAGTGAAGAACAAACATTTGGAGAAACCAGGCTCAGCCCGGGCAACAAACAGCAGTTTTCCATTGGCCAAATGTAATGGGCAGAGCTGGAGTTTGGGCATGGGAGAGCATCCATTGTTATTATCAGGAGTAAAATAGTAATTTGAGATATCTCTATTTTGATTTGCTCAGTAAAAATATAATTTAATCACAATTTTAAAATATATATTAATGGAACATGATCTTTACTTCATATTGTGATGATTTTCAGCATAAAAGAAAAATCAAACATGACCCATACAGTGTATTTTTGGCTACTGCAAGAAGACGAAGATGAACTGCAAGTAACAGTTGACTAGATATCTGTCAGTAGTGATACACAAATAAACAAGGAGGACGTACAGTATAAATCATTTCATTTATTTTGAGCACTATTGCTATCCTTATTCCTTTACATGCTCCGGTTTCCCCCACAAGTCCAAAGACATGCGGTATAGGTGAATTGGGTAGACTAAATTGTCGTAGTGTATGTGTGTGATTGAGTGTGTATGGATGTTTCCCAGTGATGGGTTGCAGCTGGAAGGGCATCCGCTGTGTAAAACATATGCTGAATAAGTTGGCGGTTCATTCCGCTGTGGCGACCCCTGATTAATAAAGGGACTAAGCCGAAAAGAAAATGAATAAATGAATGAATCAAAGAACAACAGATCTGACAATGTTCACTTGTGTGATGTTCACTCACCATTTTAACCGTGATAAAGAAAAGCTCCAATGCACACTGGAGTCCAGTCGCACAGATTTATACTTTTATTTACAGTTTGTGATTTGAGGTTTTATGTTGCTCCAATGTACTGTTAGTCATTTGAATCTACAGTTTAACAATGTCCAGTCTGAAACTCTGCTGTTTAAATAAAAGATTAGTCCAGTGCACTATGTGCTGTATAGTATATGATATTGTAAAATCATAACAACATATTGTCTAATAGTAATCATAGTAAATACATTAAATCATAAAAAACTATTCTTTGTCTAGTGAACCCAATGTTTTGGTTTTACTGATGTTAAATTTAAATAAATTGGTACTTGTTGAATTTAATGAATATTACTTGTAATGTGTTGCCACAATAATTTTTTGAGTAGATAAAGGCTATTAAATTGACAGTATACGTAACTACTGCCTGCTTTCTCTTCTGTCTCTCCAGCTGTTGTCGCTCTCACTCACTATATCCAGCTGAATGAATGTGGCCTCATAGTCAATTGCTGCTGTGCAGTGGTTTGTTAAAGAGATTCCTTCACCCAATAATGAATATTCTGTCATTTACTATTCTGCCTTTACTATGAGTTTCTTTCTCTTACACACACAAGTTGGTGGAAAATGCTGGAAACCTGTAACTATTGACTTCCATGGTATTTGTTTTCCTACTATGGACGACAGTGGTTACAGATTTTCAGATTTCTTCAAAGTTTCTTCTTTAGTGTTCAACAGAAGAAAGAAACTCATAGGTTTGGAACCACTTGAGTAAATAGTGGGTAAATTCAGTTTAGGGAGAACTATCTCTTTAATTGTGTAAGAAGTCATTTAGAAAACTCACAGAAATGATGATTAGAGCTTCAGTTTGATTCACATGATTTTATTTGAATTATTTGCCAACAATATATAAAAGCAATTCATTACAAAACAATTATGAAGACTGAAATATAAAACAATCACTCTCTCTTATGACAGAACACCAGATTCATTTATGAAGTAGAAAAATAGTTGAGCAGATCTTTGATGAAACTTTAGAGGAGACAACTGTGACAGCACTGGATTTCCTAATGGAGTTTTGTCATTAATTACTCACCTCATGTCCTTAGTTCATATTGAGAGCACAAATGAAAACATTTTAGATAAAATCCAAGCCCTCTCTGACCCTCCATATTTAATTTCATCATTATTTCTATAGCGCTTTTACAATGCAGCTAGTGTCAAAGTAGCTTAACAGAGAAGTTCTAGTAAACTGAAACTGTGTCAGTCCAGTTTTCAGAGTTGAATTTCAGTTCAGTTCATTTCAGTGTGGTTTAACGTTTACTGCTGAAAGTCCAAACACTGAAGAGCAAATCCATCGATGCGCAGCTCCACAAGTCCCAAACCGAGCAAGCCAGTGGCGACAGTGGCGAGGAACAAAACTTCACATGATGACAAAAGTGAAGGAAAAAACCTCGAGAGAAACCAGGCTCAGTTGGGCACGACCATTTCTCCTCTGGCCAAACTTCTTGTGCAGAGCTGCAGTCTAAGCTGAAGAACATTGGACATCCATCGTGGAGAAGCTACAGGTGTGCAAGGGTACCAGAAACACACCAAAAACATTGGCAAAATGCACGTTCATAAGAGCACAGTGCACTGTATGTGTGTCGCACTTGGTCGCGCTGCTGACGTATAACCAAGAGGCCTGCGCGACTTCCTCTGATTTAAACAAAGCGTGGGCACATCCGGGTATACGTCAGCAGTGCGACACACATACAGTGCACAACAGAGCTCTCATCAACACACGCCATGAACTGACACTGAAGAAAAGTAAGCTCTCAGGGGTTTGGAATGACATGAGGGAGTAATTAATAACTGAATTTCTGGTGCTCTTAATGGTGCTTTCCTCTTCCTCGCTTCTTTATTTGTTTCTAAAATGAAGAAAAACAAGCAGAAATGACACAAAGTTATTTAAGCAGTAATATGAAGGGGTGTCAAGTGAGAATTGTAACTCTAAAAAGAACAGAAGAGAAAACAACAGGAATAGCATGAAGCAATTAAAGAATGTAGATGTAGTTTTGTGCTCGGTGTGTTCCTCTACCTCCTCTTGTCTCACTGCTGCACAGGATTTGGGCTCGTTGGATTGAACCACTGGTGCTCTTCTACCTGATGTAACTGTATTCGCTCAACTGGATTGCGCATCATACACTGGGAAATCAGGTCCTGGCATGCTGAAAAGTGTCACAGAGAGTGTGAAATATCACAAAGGAAATATGTCTGCATACTCAAGATTCATGAACGTGTTTAAATCTTACTACATCTTACTACAAACATTATATTGTAAATATAATGGTTGTAGTATATTGTACAGTAAGATGCATTACTACATCTTACTGTAACCATTATATTTAATCCTTTTTTACTCGTGACTGATGTATATTTTTCTGTCACTGAGATTGTTCAGAGGTGTCTGCTTACCTGAAGATAAACTGGGGTCTGTCTCAAGGTCTCCAATGACTATTGAATGTTGGTCGTAAAAGGGCAACCGTCCATGCAATATTTCATATAGCATGATGCCTATTGCCCAGACATATGCCGGAGTAGGAAAGAATGTGTGATGCCTTAAAATCTCAGGTGGCGTGCAACATCTAGCTCCTGTAAGAGAGACATTTTCAGAATTCAGTCATTTCATAAGACAATACTGTGACCAAAGACACTGCAACACAAAATGCCAACTCACCTCGATATTCGCTGCTGTTGAAAGGCTCGCTGGTAATTGGCCGAGCACAACCAAAGTCGATCAGTTTGAGCTCTAATCTGGATGTAGTCACCAGGATGTTCCCTGTGTGTATATCACCATGGAAAACCTCACGGTCGGCGCAGAACTTGACAGCTTGGATCAACTGACAGATTAACCGGCGTGCTTGGTTTTCATTCATGTCCAATGCTTGTCTGATGTAACGACCCAAGGTCTGGCATGACTCTGGGTAATCCAGAATCAGAATGAAGTCGCTCTCATTCTCAATCCAGTGGTGTAATTTGATGATGTTGGGACATGGCGGAGCTTTCATCAACCTAAGCATCATTGCCACTTCCGCAAGCACAGGTGTGGAATGACCATCCTAGAAAAAACAAACATATTTCAAAGATATTACCAAAGCAGAATGGGACAAAGTAACAAAACCTTTTTTTAATTATGGAGAAGAATAAAAATACAATAGAATAAAAATATCCAAATGAAACAAACTAATTTAAGCATCTTTACTGTCTTATTAAAGCTACAAGAGTCATTCGGTCAAGAGCAGTGAGTGATTTCCTTGTCTTTTTTGGTTGAATTAATGACGATAAGCACAGTCGGTAGCAGGAATATAGTGCGCTGTCACTTTAAGAGCTGCGCAGAATTTTGGTTACACTTTCCTATTTATTCTGAACTTTGTGTTCATTTATTACATAACAAACAAGAGTTTATGTGAATAATCACTAAGCTCCATGTTTTGACTCATTTGTGCATATATCTGAGCATTTAGTCAAGCAGTTTAAGCTAAAAGAGGACTCTACATGTGTGTGTTCTGTCCGTCTCTGAGGCTGACCACATGCACACAACATCACAAGCTCTCTGTAGCACTATTGAAGACATGAATGAATCATATACACTCTAATAAATCAAGCACATCTCATGCTGCAAATGTCACGTTACATGATTTCACTGATTTTCAAGGGAAACTGAGTATAGAAATGAATGCAGACATCTTTACAAGGGCCTGGGATATGATGCAATGACTTACAATGTCGAGATAACAGTCGTTCTCATGCTTGAGGATATACTTCAGGGCAACCTGTGGAAAAACAACAACAAATTCAATTAAAGCCTACAATTTGTTGATATTTAATAATCATGTTGATTGAATTTAAGAAATATTTCTCTACCTTCACTCTTTCACTAAATACGTGAGATGCCACATACACCTTGCCAAAACTTCCTTCTCCAATCAGATCTCTGACTTCAAAGAGAGACACCATAGAACCTGAAAAACACACAGAAAAAGAACATGGACATTTACTTGGATTGTCTGGTATGAAACGGATCAAATAAATGACTCCTATCCTTTGAATCTGGATCTAATGCAATGAGCTAAAAGCAGTAACTTCCATCAGAATTGCAGGAGTAAATTGATTACTAATTTATATTAATTATGAATTACAGAAAATAGAAGGTAATGATGACTTACCACGAGTGAGCCCAGAATCTTTTTTAGGCTCCTCAGGAACCTGGCCTGGCAGACATACTGACTCAGGGTCAGCTGGTTCTGCGATTTCAGGCATAACTTCAACAGGCACTGCCTCAGGGTCCGCTTCATCCTCCAGCTCAGGCTCAGGGTCAGGCTCTGGCTCGGGTTCTGGCTCGGGCTGTGGTGTAAGATGCTGGACTATATCTGTGTCACAGCACAGGAAAGGGCGCTTTGCAGCCTTCCATACTCTCTTAAAGAAAGCACAGACTCTTTTCCCTTTCCTTCCTTTCTTGGGTTTTTCTAAAATGAAGAAGGAAACAGAAACATCTCCATGAACAGAGCTGCAGCTACTAATTAATACACAACCAATAGTACAACAAATGACACTGTCTGATTTTTAAGCTAAAAACAACAAAGCATAAAAAATAACAGATGGCAGAAATAAAATGAACCAAATTCAGGATCACTCACCATCAGTCCCATCAATTTTAGAGGGGTCTTGAACAGACGGAGGCGACTCAGGACAGGCCGAATCTACATCCGTCATTTTCTTAATGTTGGAGGGGCCATGGACACTGATCTGCCGAGGATCTTCACAGATCTGGCCTGGCAGACAGACCAGCTCAGTGTCAACACGACCTGTGAGGGCCGTTGAGGACTCAGGACGGGCCGGATCTGCATTCGGCACATCTGCCGTTTGCTTGACCCTGGAGGGGCCCGGAACACTCAACGGCTGAGGATCTCCACAGACCTGGACTGGCGGACGCATCTGCTCAGGGTCAACATGATCTGCGATGGTCGTTGGCTTGATCCTGGATGTTCCTGGAACAGCCAACGACACGAGGCGGTCGCAGACCTGGACTGGCGGACGCATCTGCTCAGTGTCGACAGGACCTGTGAGGGCCATTGAGGACTCAGGACGGGCCGGATCTGCAATCGGCACATCTGCCGTTTGCTTGATCCTGGAGGGGCCCGGAACACTCAACGGCTGAGGATCTTCACAGACCTGGCCTGGCAGCCACACCGGCTCAGGGTCTGCATGTGCTGTGACGGTCCTGGAGGGACCTGGAACAGGCAGATGCTCGAAATCATCGATATCTGACGGTGGTTCAAAGGGAACCACTCTGTTCCGGTCACAGCAAAGAAAAGGGAGCTTTGCAGCCTTCCATGCTCTCTTAAAGAAAGCAGAGACTTTCCCTTTCCTCTCTTTCTCAGGGTTTTCTAAAGTAAAGGAAATGAACAGAAATATTAGAAAACTCTTTATCCACAGGTTTAAAATAGACAAACTGCTGTAAATTAGACATATAAAAGACAATCACACTAAAAACAACAAGAATAAATGTACAATTATAATAGAAAATGTTAGAAAACTAAAATAAATTACGTGGAATTGCAAATCATTTCTATGACTTAAAATGACAAATACAACCTGACAAATAGTCGGTAAGTCATAAGTGCATATTAGACATAAGGAAATAATCCTATAAGCAACTAATAAAAATAAACATTTCACTCCTGCTCACACAAAATGCAAACTATTATAATAACTCATTCTGGAGTCAATATTCTGAGTTTCACCAGTTATAGTTTTAGCTATTTAACAATCATCTATACAATGTTTCATTAAATTGATGTAGCCTTTTATTGTTTTGCCAGTGGCTGCTACATCTACATCTACATCTACATCTACATCCTTCCTCAAGCACTTCTCCACCACAAAAAAACGAATGAAAATAAATCCACATTTTTTGCAGTTTTCCATTAGCATTCATCAGACTCAAAGTGAACAATTTCTCTTCTTCTGGATCTTCAGCTAAGAAATCTGTGAGTAAATTATAACTTTAAACACTTAACAATCAGTCTTGAAAATCCAAATGAAAATAGAAATCTTCCTCCAGAACTTCAGTTACAGAAACGGAGCTAAAGACATTTATTAATTCATCCCTGCTTGAACAAATAAAGACTTAAATATAATATTCTCACTAAGTTTGATAAAATATAAGAAATAATCCTCCACACCATCAAAGACAGAACCTAAGAACATTACTGTGTAGGTCTACACATAGGATTGAAATAAACGCTAATTACATAAACGCTAAACGTAAGCTAATAACCTTATATAGCGATATTATTATTGTACTTTTTCATAAATAATACGTGGGAATACACCGTTTTTTTCAACTCTCATCTCACCTGTTGGGCTTCTCATCATGGTAGGAGGTGTAGGAGAAGCCATCAAGTCACTCTGATTATCGTTGATAAAGTCAGGCGTGATCATATTAACACGAGTAAAAAACACAGTCGACATATTATTTGCTAT
>CAIGQW010001968.1:1523183-1571312 GCA_903798125.1 Danio choprae
GTGTGTGTGTGTGTGTGTGTGTGTGTGTGTGTGTGTGTGTGTTTGTAAGTGCATCACTGATGTTTTTATTGGTCTCCTCTCTCTGTCTGTGACAGGCATTAATGTATTGTGCCGCTAGAAGGATACATTCTGTTTTTTCCCCTAGTAAATATTGCAGTTGTGTTTTATTGTCTAACTCAGTGAATTAAGTGTAAATGCTCTGGAGTAGGGGTAGAATGATTACCTGATGTGCTGATATTTGTGCAGCGTGTGAGGAAGTGTTCCTCCATCTCCACCTCTGCCTGGGCACAGTGTGGGCAGATGCGGCTCTCTCTGGGTTGCCAGTTCTGTCTGTATATATCGGCCCGTCTCTACAGTCAGACTGTGAGCGCTCAGTCTGTATTTGGTCATTGTTGTTATTAATTACTGTCCTTTACTGCACTCAGATATGTTGCTGTGGTATAATAATGGTCTATTTAGGTCTAAATAACATGTAAGTTTGCTTTGTTTTCCTGCTGCTTCATTCCAGTAAATCAGATACTCTTCTTTTCCTGCATTCATCATTTGATTAGGCTTAATTTTGTGGATGAGCATGTCAGTGTCCTGATGCTGCCTGCTGTTAGTCATATTCATTGTGTTGGTTTGTGTTTGTAGCTTCAGGACCATCTGAAGCAGGTTTTTTTTTTTAATGTCCATTTCTTGGTTTTTGAGGGCTTTAAAATGATAAGAGTTGGGGTCACTCATTTTTATGTGTTTCCAAAATTTGACGGCTCGTTTCTCAGTGCGCATGAGTAGAGGATACTGGCCTAATTCTGCCCTGCATGCATTGCTGGGTGTATTCCTCTGTACCCTGAGGATGCTCCTACAGAACTCTGCATGTAGGCTTTCAATTGGATTCTTATCCCACTTATCAAACTCATGACTGAGGAGAGGACCCCACACCTCCCTTCCATATAGCACTATTGGTTCAATCACTGACTGGAAAATTTTGAGCCAGATTCGAACTGGAATTTCTATTTGTGTTGATTTTTTAATTGCGTAAAAGGCCCTTCTTGCTTTCTCTTTCAGTTCATTCACAGCCAAATGTAGTTTTCCATTAGCACTTATTTTGTATTTATTATGTGTAGCTTGTGTCAGGTTCAACTTTTGTCATACCAAGGGTGAAACTGTGTTTCTTTCACCTGACATCTGGGTTTTTTCTGGAATATTAGGGTTTTGGTTTTCTTTGGGTTAACGGTCAGATCCAGGTCTGACAGAAGCTGTGCAGGATATCCTGCTGCTGCTGTAGACCCTCCTCTGTTGACGACAGCAGCAGCAGATCATTTGCAAACAGCAGGAACTTTACACTGGAGTCGTATAGTGTGAGACCAGGCGTATCCGCTTGCTCTAAGAGCATTGCCAATTGATTGATGTAAATATTGAAGAGGGTCGGTGACAGTAGACGGCCCTGTCTCACACCCCGCCCCTGAGTGAAGAACTCTCTTCGCTTATTTCCATTTTTAATCGATGCTGATTGTTTGAATACATTGTTTTTATAATGTTGTATGTTTTACCGTCAATACCTGATTGTTGAAGTTTAGACAGCAGACCTTCATGCCAAATTGAATCAAATGCTTTTTGAAAATCTACAAAGCAAACAAATATTTTGTTTTTGTTTGGATTAACATGTTTGTCAATCAGAGTCTGAAGGGTGAAGATATAGTCTGTTGTTCCGTAATTTGGCAGAAACCCAATCTGACCTTTGCTGAGGACATTGTGCTCTGTAAGGAAGCCTATGAGCCTATAAGCCTCTCTCTCTCTCTCTCTCTCTCTCTCTCTCACACACACACACACGTAAAATAATAATACTTTAGTTGTGAAAAAATATTTGAACAAATTGAGTAATCACTTGTTAAATCTTTTCAAATTAAGTAGTACAGAAGTTTATTGTAGTTAGAAGGGGGAAGTGCCATCAGAGTAATCTATTTTGGTTGGTTTGGTTTGGATAAAATATAGGTTTAATTATAATTATACTCAACAAAAGGGACTGACAGATATATTTAGAGTTGTATTTTGTACTTCAAATGTATGTGAGTCTGATATGACATGATGCATAAATGTGCAATATACACAATAAACTTCCTACAGTTTGCATATATCTGTTGCCTTATTACAAACAGATGCGGCAGATTTAACAATATACATGTTAAACTATCAAAAGATAGACTTAAACAGACCTTGTGCCTCTTTAGGGTGGTGCTGAATAAATGTATAATCCACATATCGTGTATATACATTATGATGAACACTCAGTGGCCATGCATGGCATCCTGCTTCAGAAAACTGCTCCTTTACTGCTCATTAAACAATCATACATTGTAAGTATAATTCAAGCTTATAAAGACTTAATATAAGATAAATCTTCTGAATTGATTCTCTGATTCGATCGCGTACAATGCAGGTCCGTGAGGGTACAAACTCAATAAATAACACATGTTTATAGGCGCACATGTATATGCTGTCGAATTCGTTTCATTTGCAGCAGTCTATAGCAAATTGAAGAAAATTAACCCGCAGATGCAGACTAACAGAATCCTAAAAATCACTGCATACACAGACAGCTTTATGAAGATGAGGAAGACGAGCAGCTGCTGAGGGAGAGAAAAGTGATAATGTCTGTGGTTTTCAAAAACGTTGTGTTGCCTTTGTGATCCCAGACTTGCATAACTGAAGACTCTTCGTGGACGGGATCGAATGATTTGCTGCTACTGGGAACAGAAAGGGACATTCCTTAACAAAGAGGAAGTTATCGGCATCGGACGCTTCCAAATGGAAGGTCAAAAGTGCGAGACCAAAATCCAACTGACTCTGTAGGTTCTATTTTGTTAACTACTAACAATAACTAACAAGAAAAACAACCAGCATAGACTCATTCTGAAAACGTAGCCCTATATACATTTCTGGAGATCGTGAATTATGCAGCCAGAAGTTCGTATGACGACATTTCGTCTTTAAAACGAATGCTACGATGCAGTATGACGCCATTCCTTTTTACCAGCTGACCGCTTACCTTCGTATGGACGACTTTCCCGCTGTTACTAGTTTGACCAGTAGCTCGCCATGTACATTGGCGGACTTGAGACGCAGAGAGGAGTTGACCCCAAATTACGGGATTTAAGTCCGGCGAAGAACAGTTCCAGAAAATGCGTAAGACAAAAAGAGAAGCCAAAAAGTAAAATAAACAAGTGAATAACAGGGTGAAAATGTGGTAAAATCTGAAAACGTGGTAAAAATCAGACGAGGGCTTTTCTTTTTCTGGATTGCTTTTTAAAACTGTAGGGTGGGTTTAGGGAAGTGGGTGGGCGGGTCAATCAGTGCTTTTGAAAACACTATTGGTTGGGTTTAGGGAAGGAGGAGGGTGGGTCAGTCGATCGGTCAGTCAGTCAGTCGATATCGGCTTCTGGTGGATTTATGTGAGAACAGCAGGCGCGAATGGCACTCGCGAGAGAAATTTGAGATCTGAAAAAGCCTACACAGCGCCCTCTGGTGGATTCACGAAAACAAAAACTGCAAAAAAACATACCTCCTGGGACGTATTTGGCGCTCTCCAGAAATGTATATAGCGGTATGTTTTCAGAATGAGTCTGGGTTGCAAACAACAGCACTAAATTGTTTACTAAGCTTAATATTTTCTAAGCTTAATAAATGACTTTGTATTTTCCATGTTTATTATTTGCATTGTAGTTATCAAAATGCATCCTTACTGTTTCCTTGTTGAACAGTCAGTTGGATTTTGGACACACAATTGACCTTCTATTCTAAAGCGTCTGATGCTGATAACTTTGACAATGAAGTGTTTGTGTGTTTTTCTGTGTATTCGGCACATTTCTGTAACGTTGGAGACAGAGGTCAAACCAAAGAGGTGTATTTATTGAAAAGATAGATGGATATTGATGGATAGCGTTGTATTCAGAGTTCAGATGATTGTTGATGGGATAACATATTACGGTGGACTTTCCAGGAGATGGTTAATGGTAGACTGGGTAAATATACAGACTGGAGGCAGGTACTGTCAGGGTTTTGTGTCATGTGATTTCCCCATGTGCTGTGCTCCATGTGCTTTCTGTGTTTTCCCATACCGTGTGCGTTTATGTCATGTGATCCCTTTGTTCTAGTTTCCAGCCGTTTGTGAATATTCAGTGTTTCTACCTGTGCCTCACCCCTGTGTCCAATTAGTTATATTATGTGCTGTGTATTTAAGTCCTGTGTTTTGTTCAGTCTAGCATCCGGTATTGAAAGTCATTCCTGTGTGTTCCAATGTATGATTTCAGTGGTCCAGTTGTGAGTGTTCTGTTTGTAATAAATATTTGTGTTTTGCTAATTGCTGCGATCCTGTGCTTTTATGAGCGTGAAGTGAGCCGAGTCGTGACATGTACATGAATCACAGAGCATGAGAGTCCTTTTCTATATTGCTCCGGTTTCCCCCACATGGCTATAGGTGAATTGGATTAACTAAATTGGCCGTAGTGTATGTGTGAGAATGAGTGTGTATGGATGTTTACCAGTACTGGGTTGCAGCTGGAAGGGCATCTGCTGTGTAAAACATATGCTGAATAAGTTGGCAGTTCATTCCACTGTGCTGACGCCTGATGAATTAAGGGACTAAGCCGAAGGAAAATTAATGTTTAACACTAGCAAATGTCTTCATGCTAACAACAAACAAACAACAAATACAACAACAACTTTTAACTTTAATGGAATTTTGAAACCTTTATTTTTAAGAGTGCAGTGCAAATGGACAAATTCTGCATATGTATTGATTTGAAGGCCTCACGGTGGCGCAGTGGGTAGCACAATCACCTCACAGCAAGAAGGTTGCGGGTTCGAGCCTCGGCTGGGTCAGTTGGCATTTCTGTGTGGAGTTTACATGTTCTCACCGTGTTGGCGTGGGTTTCCTCCGGGTGCTCCGGTTTCCCCCACAAGTCCAAAGACATGCGATACAGGTGAATTGGGTAAGCTAAATTGTCCGTGGTGTATGAGTTTGAATGAGTGTATGGATGTTTCCCAGTGATGGGTTGCAGCTGGAAGGGCATCCGCTGTGTAAAACATATGGTGGATAAGTTGGCGGTTCATTCCGCTGTGGCGAACCCAGATTAATAAAGGGACTAAGCCGAAAAGAAAATGAATGAATGAATATTGGCACTGGCTGCCTGTTAAGTTCCGTATTGATTACAAAATATTGCTTCTTACCTATAAAGCTTTAAATAATGGAGCTCCTGTTTATCTAACTAACCTTCTGTTTCGCTACAATCCAACCCGCTCTTTAAGATCTCAAAACGCAGGGCTCCTGGTAATACCTAGATTAGCAAAGTCGAGTAAAGGAGGTCGAGCCTTCTCATTTATGGCTCCTAAACTCTGGAATAGCCTTCCTGATAATGTCCGAGGCTCAGACACACTCTCTCAATTTAAAACTAGATTAAAGACTTTTCTTTTTAGTAAAGCATACACTCAATGCGTCACATAACGGTATGGTGTATTAGTGTACTCCTGTCTCAATACACCAGCCATTGTGTTAGAAACTCTCATATGCTTTACATATTTGTTATATAGCTGCTATTTTCATCTATAACAATCACTTTTCTTTCTGGTTTAAATACACTATGAACAGCAGCTACGCTAAATATTTTCTTTATTTTCTATTTCCACCTGGGGATACTCATCCCGAGGTCCCTACAGATTTGCAGCGCCATCGATGCGATCCTAGACCTGTGAAGAGATGATCTGAAGGTACCCTGGACCAGGCCGTATCCCGAGCTGATACCGTGGTGGCCATGGAGTAATGGAGTGCATGAGACTGATTCCTGAAGGCTACAGTGACGAACGAGTCTAAGTTTGATCCTGTGGGCCAGCCTAACCTCCCGCTGGTGCCCTACCCTCACCTGCAGCTTACACGATGGATGTCCAGCTTCTCCAGCCGGCGCCTAGACTGCAGCTCCACATAGGAAGTTTGGCCAGAGGAAAATGACCGTGCCTAACATAGCCTGGTTTCCCTCGAGGTTTTTTTTCCTTCACTTCGTCAACTGGTGAAGTTTTTTCCTCGCCACTGTTGCCACTGGCCTGCTCGGATCGGGGCTTGTGGAGCTGCGCTTCGGTGGATTTGCTCTTCAGTGTTTGAACTTTCAGCAGTGAAACTTAAGCCACACTGAACTGAACTAAACTCTGAAACCTGGACTTTACTTGAACTTGTTAAGCTGCTTTGACACAATCTATATTGTAAAAAGCGCTATATAAATAAACTTGAATTGAATTGAATTGAATATTGTTTTGAAAATGTTGCCACCCATATTTCTATATGATAAGCAGTTTTTGGTCAATTGGATTGCAATTTGCTTTGTGGGATTTTAATCTGTAAACACATTGCTTTGATTTAATACATTTTTAAAACCCAATGATGCATATTTTGATGAGTGAAACCCACAAGACTGATCCCAGTGAAGATCTTAGTGATTTATTGCCTTATACAGCTAATAATGTAAAATATATTCATGTAAAGAAATGGGTTAAGTCAAACTGTGAACATTTTATAAAAGTGACGAGACAATATAATACCACACTGTATAACATTAGAAAAAGAAAAGCTACAAAAAAATAATATTAATTAAAATGATATTACTTTTTACCCCTGGCAACTGTTTATACCTGTGATTTTAATATACTTTCTCTCATTTTTATTTTATTTTTTAAAAAAGAGATGTGAGATGTGTGTGTTTGTACTACATTTGTACATATTTTATAATAAAGGGGGAAAAAGTCCATCCTGAGCAGCCGATTGACAACTTGGTCCTAATTTTTGTACTGGAACACCTGGAGGAAACCCACGTAAACACGGGGAGAACATGCAAAAAAAGAAATGCCAACTGACCCATCCGAGGCTCGAACCAGCAACCTTCTTGCTATGAGGCAATTGTGCTACCGCGTCGCCTTTTGGCAAATCTGTTCCATTTTATTTATTGAAAAAGCACATTCTTGTGTTTTTTTGTATTACATTTTGGGTCATAAATATTCATATTGTCTATTTTTCATAAATTTTCATATTTGCTTTTACACCTTGTTAAATGAACAACTAGTTTTTGTCAATGACAATAAAGTATACCTTATCTTACTGTAGATTGTCACTGTCAGAAAATCAGAAAGCAGAAAATTATATGGAGATGAAATAATAAGAAAAATAAACTTTCCTTTTTAAATGAAAATAATGAATACTTGAGGAAGTCGGCTTCAAAAACAAAAGAGGGTTGCTTAAACGCATACAGCTCTGGAGGTAAGTTAAGAATAACTATTTATACTATTTATTAAGTTACCCATTAAATTAATGTCAGCCCCATACCCCAGCCCTAAACACACCCCTCACTATAACGTAAAAATAGTAATTGTTGTAAAGTGTCACAAAAATGATGCTGTATTGATGTGCGCATCGAGTGTAAACAACATGTCCACCACAAGATGGTGCTGTATTCACAATGCTTGTTTCATTAATTAACATTAAATGACAAATGATTCGACTAAAAAAATAACAAGGACCTCTTTAATTCTCCAAGACTTCTTTATGTAAAAATAATATATATATATATATATATATATATAGGCCTTTATAATATATATATACAAAACTAAATAACCTAAACTTGTTTGAATGCAAATGACCTATGTTACATGAGGAGGTTATTTTATTAAAACTTTAAACATTCCTAAACAAATTCAAATAATTTATCAAATTATATCTAACTAATTTGAGTGGACAGAAGCGCCAGCAGATCTGCGCCTGTTGTTGTGAGCGTGCATGCGTGCGCGCTCTCGTAGGGTGGAGTTTAACACACCGCCTCAAAGCAACGGTGCAGAAATCACTTCTGACATTACATACCAGCATTTACTCAACAGGAACTTTCTGCTGGGGGACAGGGATTGTTAATATACTGGTTATTGTCCTAAGGTGGACAGCAAGTGATCGAAGAAAACTGAGGTAAGAACTTAAACTAAATCGCGTTTCGAAGTTAACACACTTAAGCTAAAGCTACTAAACTTTTTCAAGGGTGGGAAGTTTCCTTCCGATGCGAAGCTCCTGATATGATCTTCATTAATTTTATGCCGAACAATACAACAATGAATACCTTTGTGTTGAATAGAAGAGTAAAGAAACGTTTCATTTTGACGGTTATTCCAAAAACGTTTTGAATACGGTTTAAGAGGCGACAGTAGCACGTAAAAAGTTGACTTTTTTTCTTCTTCTGAGAGCCTCAGACGAATTTGCAGAAAAGTTTATAGCTGACGGAAGAACTGGACGAGACGTTTGACTTTTAAAAAGCGGTCGTTTTAAGAACAGTTCCGTCATTTCCTAACTTTTAAGTGATTTGTTGTGATGGCCTACTACAGCTTTGTATACTCTGAAGTGTAACGTTAACAGGCACACGTCACGGAAGGACTGAAGCCCCTGTGATACTGTAACTGTAAGAAGTTGAGAGAAAAACGCGGCCTACACTGCAAACGCTCATAACCGAGCGTTATTGTTTACTCAGCAGTGCAGATGGAGTGTTATCACTTATATGTGTTTACTGTGAATCACGCACACACACACGCAGAGGCTCCAAATATGTCGAAACAAATGTCAAATTAACGTTATTCCTCATGCTGGAAGAGCTGACAGTTTCACTAGTGTGGTTTGTAGAAATGATAGCTAAGCAAATAGTGCTTCTGTGTTGGTTTGAGTCAGTTGCTTTATGTCTTTTCTCTTTTTTTGCATTGTGTGTGTAATGTGAAGTGTGCTTTGATAGAGGAAGTTTGTGCTGCAGGAATATGCGCCCTCAGGGATGTCATAACTGAGCTCAGATCGGGTGTGGTGGGGGACATGAAACTTGCAGGAAGAAACCGTTTGCATGAGATTACTGAAGTTGTTAGTCATTTAATACTGGAATGGAGATCATTGGGAGATGCTGCACTAGTTCTAGTTGAGTTGGCTTGTGCTCTTGAGCAGCAGTGGGTCGTTAGGAGGTGCTTGAAGGAGCATTCAGTTCAATCACATCTCAGGAGACGCCAGAGTTCACATTTAAATAATCACTTGTGAAGTGGGAAATAAATGGGTTGAATCTGTTCTTAATGATTATAAGTAAAAGCTGTTACAGCATTTATGCATCCATTTAAAAAAGTTACACATTTATCCTTAGAGGACAAAAATGTCAGTCATGTATTGTCAAATGTAATAATATCATATTGATAGGTTTTTCTGCTGTCACTGACATATTTTTCGTTACCGGCATCAGTTCTGACCACAACCACCAGAAGTTCATTCATTTTGTGGATGTTTTCCCTTTAAATTACAGGTTGTTTATGATAATGCCTCTGATTTTGTTTGCTTGTGTGTGGCATGTTTAAAAAACAAAAAACAAAACAAAAAAAACAATAACATCTACCACTCAGACACACAAATATCTAAGTATGTTTACACAGGATACAAAAGAATCTGTTATTCATACCAATAGACCCACATACTTAAAATTACATAATTAAATTTTATTAGGCCAAGAAATGGTGCTTTAGTAGGACAGTCAATTTAACTTCGTTTTTGCCACCGGGTTTAAATATTTGAGTTTTTTGGGGACATTTTTGTCCATCTTTTCTTTCTTTCTTTTTATACCTAGGGTAAAATACATTTATAAAAGAGTGAATTTATAATTAGAGTGAAACATCAAAATATGAACAAAAATACATGCATTAACACAGCCCAACTGGTCAAAAAACTAAAAGGTTAAATCAGGATTTGAAAAGTACGTACAGTATGTATTTCAAATATGTTCGGTAAGTTTACACATGCGTATTGTAGTATCAGGCTTTTATGCTTCATGCAGTATTATGTTGTAAGAATATGGAGCTACTTATGGTAGAAAACACCTGAATTACTCCTATATTTGTTTTTGTCAGAAACCCAAACTCAATTTGCTCCAATATTGACATTTTATGGTCAAAGAATCAAGATGAAATTCTGAAATTGCTCGTAATGCATCAGAATGACCATAATAGTGTAACAGACTGTCAAAATAAATGTCAGTTCTCTCAGTACAGTACAGTATTTCATTCAGTAATAGTATATGGTCACTACTGTAAGATGATATTCCAGTACTTTGGTCAATTGGCTTTTTACAAAGTTGATCAGATAAACACAATTTATTAAAATGCATAAATCTATTTTAATTTGAAAAACAATTCATCTAATTGCTTCATAAGTAAAGCTAATTTGCTCAATTCAGCAAATGTTCATCCTAAAATATATAAGATATTGCTATGCATACTTTATATAAGTAAAGATTTGACTGCAAAAAGACTTAAATGTAGATGTTTGATGTAGATGGATGAACCATCAAGCAAATGATGGAAGGTATGTAGGATAAGGCCGGACGATTAATAAAAGGTGACTATCGTGCACATTTTGTCGGTAAAGCGGGTTCTATAATCAGTAAATTAGTAATTTACTACAGTCATATTTTACAAACAAGCTACACAAAATCACATTCATTTATCGCATACGAATATTTAATTTGCATAGCTTCTCAGTGAACTGTTCTCAGTGGCTCTGTTGCTGCTACATTTGAAAGCATGTGAACATACCACATTTAATAACGTTTTTACTCCAAACTCATGTCATAACTTCAGTCGAGTATTTAAAATAAACCCTTCTGAGAGATGATTCCATAACCATTTGTTTATTAGTCACACTGAATCAATAAAAGCTGGTATATCTTTTTTTTCTATGAGGATTTTCTGGCTTTCTTCTTCATGGTTATTTGGAGTTTCTGCATGAGAACACCCTCTGGTTTTCAGAGGAGATTTACTACTGATCACAGAACTGTGTTTACCTAACATGATGCACATAACAATTACAGTTTTTCTCAAAGGCAATTGCGATTTCATTTAGATTTATCAAGCAACCTTAATGTAGTAGATTACAACAGGCAGAAACGTACAATACGTTTCTTTGGGTACATTTCATTGCCTGTTACAGATGACAAATACGTTAGAGCGCACTGTCCACATTGTAAATCTGAATTATGTTATTTAGGGTTCTTTTTTTTTTAGTCAGATACACATCCTTCTTGTACACGTCAATGAGGAGGTGGAGCTTGTCATATAAATCCCCTTGCAATTGACTGATGTAAACCCGACCAACAGTGTTTTCAAAATCAAATGTTAGAGAAATTGCATCACAGGCATGTGGTTTAACATGATCATACATTGCTCTTCTGCACACTTGTTTTGCGGAACCGTGCTTTACGGACTCGAATCTGAGAGCTCTGCATCCCTAGTACAATACAGTAAAAAGTCCTACTGAGCAAACTGACCACATCAGAAAGGTTAATAAACAGGTGAGGCAAATGTATTTGATTACGAATCATAAGACACTTTTAATATAATAAAATAAAAATACAGTTATTTGTCGATTAATATGTCCCTGTAAATATCATTAGTGTGAAAAGGAACAAAAGTTATTGATGTCCTACCGCCCCTATTGTTCATTTTACCTAGAAACTGTAGTCAAACATATGTTGAAGTCAAGTAGTTTAGAGGCTCAATAATGTTAATATCCCCATCATGACATCTGCATTTGGAGATTTGGATGCAACTGCTTTGGAGAAGGATGTGTTATGTTTCCTGGTATTGTCCTCTTAAAAACCCAAGATGTGCCTGTAGTGTCGTTTATTAAAAGTCAACACACACACACACACACACACACACACACACACACACACACTGGTTCAGTGGAGTTCAGTGAGTGATGCTGCTGCAGGTCTGTGTGGAGACTGGCTCAATGTGACCAACAGCATGTTTCTCTGCACCCACCCCACCGTTTAACAAGCATGCCATTGAAGGCACACTGGGTAGAATAGTGGTGGGCTTCAGAGAAATGAAGGGTCCCTTTGTTTTCGGGGGTCTGAGAGGGTGTAGAGAAGGAGCGGATGATGACCTGTTCATCTAGCAAAATCTGACCTGACCAGTTACAATACTTCAAACACAGCTCTCAAGTTGAATCCTTAATCATTTAAAATGTAGTCACCAATTATTTGAGTAATTTAGTCCTAGATCTTCTAAAAGTGAAAATCCTGTCATGTCATCATTTACTCACTTCCACTCATGCTATTACATACTCGAGACTTCCTGTCCGTTGCAATAAGCAAACATGGCCGAGCTTCCGTTTACTGTATTTGATAACATTTATCTATGTTGATCAATGTTTCTATGTAAATAAAAGCCTGTGGCTCGAGTAAAATGCTTCTCGGGAAGACATTGTTCAGTTCATATGAATTCATTTTGTTTTATTTGAAGCTTTAAGGTTTCGGTGGAGGTCTAGAAATCTGTTTATGTTTGTTTTGTGCATTGTTCATTGTTCCAAAGCCTTTAGTCTCCCACAAAACCGATTATATATGCAATTTTAAGCATTTCTCCTTTTGACACAAAATTTTCAACTATTTTATTTAATTATCTATAGAGCTTAAAATATGACAAAACAATCTGAATTTGAATTGTGTCAATTTGAATTATTGACATTTGTAATTTATTAAAACTGAATATTATATGGTGTTAAAATTTTAATTTCTTACCTTGAATATTGGACATCTGAAATTTAAGACAACTGAATCTTCTAAAGGCAGATTTTTATAGACATATTTTTAAACTTCAGAAATCAGAATTCCTAGACTGCAGATATCCAGTTTGTAAAAATACAGTTTCAGGTTTTCAAGATAAAGAAGTTCGGAACCTCAAATTCAATATTCCAAAATTCCAATCCAGAAATTCAGATTGTGAAATTCTGAAAGTAGGTCAGGGGTCATCAACAGGGAAGAGCACCGAAACACCGAAAAGTCAAGCATTTTGGCCAATTACAGAGCTGCATGGGTTTGCTGGAGTATGTGTGGCTCAGCAGGACTCCATAATTATCCCGTAACCAGTATTTGTCCTTAAAAATAATTGTACACAAAAGATATAAAGACTAATAAACGTCATAGTAGGGTTGTCAAAAGTATCGAGTTCAATACCGATAAGTAGGGTTGGGTATCGAAACCCGGTACCATAATGACACCGGTACCTGTGAAATCGTTATGCACCTGTCCGAATCAGCATATGAATTTCGGTGGCACTGGTGATGTGACAAGGATGTAAGAAGCATCAAGGGGTGCATCAAGGCACATATAGGTACGCATTGTGTCACACAATTTCTAAACATTTAATTCTGAACATCTTTGAGGGATACGGACACTGTCGACGATGTTAGGCGTTTATTCTTGTTGCTTGTAGGCAACGCGCCTTCGGGTTCATCAACACGCGTGATCGCATTCATCAAATTTGCTTAAACTAAGGGTTCTAAAGTATTGCTATATTTTTACAAGCAAGAATTCTGACACAGCAACATGAAGCAGATGCTTTTACAAAAGTTGCGTGTAAGGGGGAAACGCGTCAAACTTAATGAAACATTTGAGGGCGCAAGGAATCAACTTAAAGGCAGAGGAATGCAATCTTTGACAGCTTGCAACATTGTCTGGCACTTTCACTGAGTACGTTTACATGGACACTAACACTCCGATTTTAATATGATTAGACAATACTCTGATTAAGAGTCTACCATGTAAACAGTGATTTTTATTTATTTATTTATTTATTTTATTTACTTATTTATTTTTTTTGATTATCTTAAAGAATCACAGACACCCGCGTCACGAAATGCGGAGGTTTTTTCTTTCCATTCTGCGTGCAGTATCAAATTCCATGAAAACAACACTCTTCCACCAGTCCTTACTTCATATTATCATCCTATACCTCAGTTTTTCACAGGGGGGGCATGAACAATATGTTGCTGAATGAAAGTGAAACTGCCGAACTGCAGTTAAAGTCGACAAATTAAAAATGAAACACCCGTACATGAAACTCCGGAGGAAAGTGGATAGTTGCAACAACGTTAATCAATCTATGTGCTATAACATGTAAAACGGGATCATGAAAGGAACACTCAAAGAGCAACTCATGTGAACACCTTAATCGTATTATGGTCTTATTCAGATTAAGGCAAATCATTAGATTACTGATGTTCATGTAAACGTAGTCACAAGCCCCAACCCTAGAAAAAAGTTGTTCACTGATTTTGATGACAGCCTTTCCACAAGTTAGTAGTAAGCTAATGTAATGTTAATTGCATAATGCAAATCTTAAATTCATGCTAACAAACAAATGATGAAAAGAAATATATTAATGCAGTTCAATATATAAAATATGAATTGATGTATACTTTAAACTTTAATTATATTGTTCAATTAAAATGATTAAAATATTTATTTTTTGTAAAAATAATTTTCTAGACCCATCCACCATAATTTTGTGGTTTAAAAGTATCGGTTTCGGCACAGTTTTGGCACTGGTACCGTTTTAAACACTGGTAGCGTACTTAAACACTGCTGATTGGCCATTGTGTTCACATGCTCAACAGATATGTCTGTGATAGGCCATCATCTGTTCACCGGCTTTGAAACACTTAATTCTTTTATTCATTCATTTTCCTTTAGCTTAGTCTCTATTTCAGACGTGGCCACAGCAGAATGAACCGCCAACTATTCCAGCATATGTTTCACGCAGCGGATGCCCTTGCAGCTGCAACCCAGTCTTGGGAAACACCCATACACACTCATTCACACACACACTTATACACTACGGACAATTTAGTTTATTCAGTTCACCTATCCTACATGTCTTTGGACTGTGGGGGAAAGCGGAGCACCCGGAGAAACCTACGCGAACACGGGGAGAACATGTAAACTCCACACAGAAATGCCAACTGACCCATCCGGGACTCGAACCAGCGACCTTCATGCTGTGACCACTGAGCCACCGTGCCACCCTGAAACGCTCCAGTGTCTGTCTGTTTGTGTTTGCACTTGGTAAACAGCCAATCACTGTCATTTCTGTTGAGCATTTGAACACAATGGCCAATCAGCGGTGCTTAAGGGAAATGGACGTTTTTAATTTCAGTTCTGATTGGTACCGAGTACTTTTGACAACCCTGCGTCATAGTAATTTTGTAGCTTAACATGATAACTTTTAAACATTATATGAATGTGATTTTATGAGTGTTGCTGCTGAATTCTTCTGGAAGAACAGGACGTGCTCTGTCATTCCCTGGAGGAGATCTACACTAGAAACACACAGATCAGCACATACAAAAGGAATGAAGGGAGAATGTCTTCTTTTAATGTCTGTTAATCATCAGTGAATAATAAATCAAACCAGTAGTTTACGATTCCCCCATTAGTCCACTGTGCTGGAACGTGTATGAATAGGTGACAGGTGCTGGATTTATGTCCCAAGCGCACGCGTGGTGGCCCACACTCTCTCCCGTTTTGGAGATCTGGACTGCTAGTTTGTTTCTCTTGCCAGTGTTTGGAAGCAGCCATATTTGGTCAAAGCAACTTGAACTGTTATTCCAGTGGCAAGAGAAATCATTTGGAGGCCAGTTCTATTGCCTCAGCGTCTAAAACAGTGACTTGGTCTATTTAATCTTTACCAGCGAATTGGCCGGAAACTAATGTCTTATAATACCAATTAACCCCATTAGATTGGACAGTGAATAATGGTCATTGAGCAGACTCGCATATATCATCCAATGTACTCTAATGGTAGTGTTTTTATGGGTAAATTAGCTTGAAACACCATGACTAGATTTGTATCGAATAGGTATCATCATTGACAGTTAAGTATATATTTTGGTCATTTGAAGGATTTTGGCTGTTGGCGGATGGTAACATGAGGTTTATAACTGAAATGACGACACATTTTGGCAGTAAAATCTTTTTTTTTTTAAACAAAAATACATCCAGCAAGATTTTATATTAACAATTTTATTTCGATTAATCAATCATCACTATTTTAAACTATTGTTACACTGAACGACATTTTAGTGGTTGTTTTTAAATGATTGTAAAATGTGTGATAGTCACTTTTTTTTGCACAAACAAATATGTAAACAACTTGAAAAAAACAATGAAATACAATTACAATTTCACAATTACACTGTAAAGCAAAAAAACAAACAAACAAACAAACAAACAGGTGACTTGTATGAAAAATGTAAATATTGAATATTTTTCGAATGAAGTACATTAATTTACATCCATTATGTTCAAGAGAATAAAGCTTTCAGGGAAAGGAAACTGGTGCAAATAATCAATGGTGCAATAACAAACACTGTCATCTTGCGTTCAGATGCTTTATGTTTGGGAACAGATTTTTGAGAGACATGGGAGACATTTAACCAAATCATTTTAATGATACTTACGAGCTTATGATACTTTATATATTTTCATATTTTCTTAATGTATTTTAGGGCTGCTTGATTATGGGAAAATAATAATTACAATTATTTTGGTCAAAAATTATATTCTCGATTTAAAAAAAAAAGATTAGCAGTGTCATTCATTCATTCATTTTCATTTCGGCTTAGTCCCTTTATTAATCTGGGGTCGCCACAACGGAATGAACCGTCAACTTATCCAGCATATGTTTTACGCAGCGGATGCCCTTCCAGCTGCAACCCATCTCTGGGAAACATACATACACACCCATTCAAACTCATACACTACGGACAATTTAGCTTACCCAATTCACCTGTACCGCATGTCTTTGGACTTGTGGGGGAAACCGGAGCACCCGGAGGAAACCCACGCCAACACAGGGAGAACATGCAAACTCCACACAGAAACGCCAACTGACCCAGCCGGGGCTCGAGCCAGCGACCTTCTTGCTGTGAGGCGAACGTGCTACCCACTGCGCCACTGTGAGGCCCATATGACCAAAATGTTGATATAGTCAACCCCCCCCCCCCCCCCTTTAAATAAGTTTGTTTTTACACCTATACATTTCAAAGATAATGAAATTTCCTAATTTCTCAATGCCAAAGCAGAATGGTACAAGGTAAAAATAATAACAAAAAAAAGTCCTCAAAATTATGGAAAAGAATATAAATAAATCAAATAGAATGAAAATATAATGAAAAAAACAGTGCTATGAGCATCTTTACTTTAAGAATTAAACTTTTAAAGTTTGTTTCTCATTAAAGCTACAAAACTCCTTCAGTCAAGAGCAGTCAGTGATTTATTTTTTATTTATTTATTTTTTATTTTCTTTGTCTTTTGCTGTTTGATTAATAAAAAGCACAGTCGACAGCAGGAATAGCACGCTCTGTCTCTTTAAGAGGTCTACAGTTCCAATTTATGGCCACACTTTTCTTTTTCATTCTGAAATCTGTTCATTTATTACACTGCAAACAAGGGTTTATGTGAATAATCACTAAACACCATGTTTTGACACATTTTTTGCTTGTATTTTAGCATTTAGGCACAGCTTAGCCTAAAAGATGACTACATCTATGTATTCTGTCATGATTCATGATATTCATGATTTTTCAAAATCGTTGGAGGCCAGAATCGAAATTTTGAATTTTAATTAATTGCACAGCCCTACCGTATATCAAGTGTCACTTTATCATGTTGTTTTTTTTTACACCTTTTGGTGTTTCCAGTCTTTGCAGAGTTTTTGGAGCAGAATCTGTATGCATATATTTAGCTGCGCGATTTAAAGTTTGCAGTCTTGATTTAAACACCCATGCAATCTTATTTCTTGATGACGGCGACATTTGTCTTGTAAACCTTGCAACAAATCCGATCACAAACAGACATTTAAATCTACGTTTGCTTATCTCTCCAGGATTGCGCTGCTCTGTTGTATTAGGAAAACTGTGTCTGAGTGGTCACGGTAGTATTAGCCAGATTGTGCGACATGTAACATTTGGCTCTTATAGAGTTCGTAGAGCTGGTCTGTGTTGTAGCAGATGGTTTTTGTGTGTTAGAGAGAGACAGCAGCTGCATTTCTTAGATAGCTGCATAGAAGACCAGCACATGACAGAAGAGCGACTGAAGACTTCCTGTTTATATGGGAAAGTGGCCAGAGGAATGTGGTTTCATGTCACTGGGCATATCTTCCCATGATCCATGAGAGGTCACCCTACTTCAGACACATTTGACAGCATATATCTTTACAACCTGTTTTTTCATTTGGTCTAATGCTTCAAAATCAAACCTCAATTTGCTTTATTCGCGCATCAAATTCACTTCACAATAGATTTGCATCATGGACGGGGTTATCTGTCTGCTTAGTGACTCTAGATTTGTTGCAAAATGGCTTCCATGGATTTATTGAGAGAGTAGCTGTTCTTTATGTGCTTTAGGAAGGAAAAAAGGAATAGCGTAGGTTCGCTTGGCATTGTTTTCCCATATAGGCAGCAGGATTTCCCCTCTGGACACTACAGGCACTACGTCATAATCACGCCCAATACTAGAGCAAGCTCCTGATTGGTTAATGCCCCGCGAATGTCCACTAAAGTTCAGATTTTCGAAACGCTCAATTTGCGCCATGCCATTTGCCTCATTCGCACAAATACCACCGCAGGATGTCTAATCGCATATTTGCATTGACTTGCATGTCAATCACTCGCGCTTAATGCATCATCCTTGCGAGGTGTGAATGCACAATTAAACATCGATTGGCCATTGTATTCACATGCTAAATAGTATGACCGTAACCCGATGACCTTCACGGCCAATCACAATCATATCTGTTGAGCAGGTGAACACAATGGCCAGTCACCAGTGTTTAAGAACACGCTCAAATGTTAGCGGGAAATGGATGTTTTAAAACTTGACAACCCTAGTTTGTAGGTAAAATGAACGCTACAGGGCCATAACTGCATGCCATGCTGTGTCTATTCACAGTGCAGCATGAATGTGTGTCACTGGTTCAGCTGACCACGTCAGAGGTGTATGAGCTGTCTAGTGCTGCTGCTAGAAGAACCTATTAATACACTGCATTTTGCATTCTGACTGCTTCAGATGTTTTGTTGCATTGATAATTTTTCATCTTTATTATTATTTAACAAATATATTTCATCCAAGTCATGAAAGTACAGCTCCTGTCTCTTTAAAGTTCACCTGAGATCTTAGTTTACAATGTTAATATTGTTAGCACACATTGTTAGTCTTAAGGTAAACAATTAATCTGTGCAAGTTAATTTACTGATAAAAAAACGTGTTAGTTTTATTAATCTGGGAGAGACAACTTAATGGTTTTATGTTCAATCTAATAAAATTTGTAAAAACAATGAAGTGAAAGTTAAACAATAACTTTCAACTCTCAATTGTTGTTTTAATTTAAAATTATTAGTTTAAACAAGCAGCAAAAGTCATTTTATTGAGTGCAGGTTACTCTAAAGTTGACCAATCTAGCAACAAAATATCATATTTGAAAGCACCATAACAGTCACACAGACTTTAAAATTATCATGTTTTTAGGACCCTGAATAACTAAAGCACTTCCTCTTGTTTTGTGCATCTGAGCTAAAAAGTTGAGCTTAAACACACTACAAAGACCTCAGCCAATGGCCAGCTGACAGGTTTGATCTGCACCCATTTGTGAAGAAATAACCGTCCAATACCACCAGCAGGCAATGCTCAGCAATGGCCAAGAATGTGAAACAACATCACATCTTTATGTATATATTGTATAATGTTATCGGTAACACAATAATTAAGTTGAAGCGTCTTCATTTTCAGAGTTAATAAAGAGACCCATATTTCTCCAGATCTGCATTTGTCAGTCATGCATGATTTCATTTTTCATTTTTTAAAATCTTCTCCAGTTTGATTTCTGGTGTAGTCCAGGACAGGTTATTGTGCTGCTAAACTCAGACAGCAGCATTTTAAACACACATTAGTCACACATCAGCGCAAACACGCGCCTCTCATCATCTGTAAATACCAGCTCTTTCCTGCAAGATATCATCATCAGATGGGCTTTACACTAAATAGGATTAAATGGGAATCAGTTTACACACAGACTGCTTTCTCTTCAGCTTTTGATGTTTTAAATATTAAGGTCATTTTATTAGTTCTCATTTGGGTCTATTTGGCATGGCCAGTCTGTCTATTTGCCTCCTAAATAGTTTGCTCAACATAAAAGTAAAATGGTTTATTCCAAACTGCACAGAGACATTTTTGTTCATCTTTAAAATGCAATATTTTAGTTAGGACTGGGCAATATGGCCTTGTTAAAAAAATATCTCAGATTAACAATTTAATATACCCCCCACCCCCCAAATAAAATGCTTGGAGTTGAAGGTTATTAACCTATATACCCTTATCATAATTATAATTAGTTGTACGATGTAAAAATGCTAAAGAAAAAAGCTGTCATTTAAAGATCTATTTATAATTGCATACAATATTTTAATAATAATAATAATAATAATAATATAAATGTAACCATTTTATACAATTGAAGTGAAAGTAAACTACAGTGAAAGTAAACTCATAATGACTTAAAAAGGGACCTTTTTCAAGATTTAGTTTATTACTTTTTTTTTTTTTCTCAATGAACATGCATTCATTTATTCATTTTTATTTTTGTGTTATATCAGTTTATATAAAGTACTCACATTAGTCTAGTGGGTTGCATTGTATTGCTTTTATTTGCACGCGGCCGCTGCATCTGATAGATTAGTGCATCTAGTGCACTGAGCGAGTTTTGTCAGTCTCGATATTTACAGTACTGAATGTCTTTGCGGCTGGGTCACTTAATATATCCGGAAACAGCAATGTTGCATTCCAACATCACATCGGTAGAAGTTCCTTTCAAATGTGCGTCTACTCCATTAATTGTCTTACCGTTACTTCTTACTGTGTGAAATACAATGGGTGACTGAGAGCCCTGAATTATGCTGTTTTTTTGGCAGGTGTGTGTGTGCGTCCTTGTTCTTTTTCATTTCAAAGAGCGCAACATTTCACTGAGTTCTTCCCTGCTTGCTGCCATGTTGTTTGTGTATTTCTGTGGCAAATATGGGGGGAACTACAGGAACCCAGAAGGGAGCAATCATGTGTTAGGGTGAAAATCGTAGTGAAATTTTCATTCAAACAAATCGATGTCAACTTCACACTTAAATTAATTGATAAAATCGATTTATCGCCCAGCCATAATTTTAGTCCAACCTTTCTCTATTGTTCGTAAAAAGTCTTCAATTTATATGATTAACAGAATAAATGTAGGCTTTTTATTCACATCTAATTATTGATCAGCTAACCTTATTGGTTTACATGGAAGCTCAAATATGTCGGTGTGTCTCCAAAAAGGAACCTCATTACTTCCTACATGTCAAGTCAGCATGTTTGAGTTTTCCTACCAAATCTGATGTTCCTATGCAAAGAAAAGCCTAATTTAAATGCTAATTAGTCTTTTAGAGATGGACATTTTATGGGTTTTAGTCAATTATGACATTTTCAAATTATTTTCTTTGGAACTATTTTTAAACCCATCTTTGAAACTGTGGTTGAAACGTTTTGTCATCATTTTCAAACTCTCCAGGCCAACAGAAATCCTCAGAACTAACAGTAAATCTCAATATTTGTGCTCACATTAGTTCAGGCTCTGTGAAATCTGACTGGCTTTTATCAGGATGCTGATATGGCTATGTGGCAAGTCTGGCTTTAGAGGAAGCTATTCTGTGCTAATGTGTCCAGTAAGATTAAAGCCGTTGGATTTGTCCTGCAGATTACAAGCCAACAGATGTTCAGCGTTCCTGCAAAAGTCATCAGATGCTCAGATCTCACACAACACTGTGGGAATTCACAGTTTAATGGCACTGTGGCGGCTTAAAGCTGTGATACATGAAGCTGACCATGAAGCAGCCGGGATTGAGAGCCTTTTGGCCTGGTTGGCTGCCTGTGTGTGTGCACAGTTCTAGCTCTTCTGCTTTTTATTTTTGAGTGATAAATAGACACATACTATGGAAAGTTATTTCCTTTCACAGAGGCACAAAACATACATACTAGTTTATCATTGACAATTTGGTCCAGATGCAATTTTAGGACTCAAACTCATTGTAAGAACATGAGACGCAGTGCTCAGGAATGGTTTAAAAAATTTCACAGCATAAAGCACAAGGCTATCCAAACACAGCCGCTAAGTGCCTGAAGCTTGCAATGTTTGCCCCGCCTTTGAGCTCTTCTGATTGGTCCTCTACTTTGGTACTGACAGTGATGAGCAGCGCTGTGTGTGAAAGTTGAAGACCTTTTAACTTCACAACTCATAACGGTTGGACTTGTCTGTCAATTGTGTGGTTACATTGATGAACTATAGAATAGTTGTTTTTAAAAATGAACAATGCGTCTTGATTTGAATGTGCCTAATGTTGGAGCACATCTGATCATTTCTGGAAGCTAATTCCAGCAGCGGGGGGCGTAATAGCCGAAGGCGGATTCACCCTGCTTTTAAATGAAGTCTTGGAAATTCTAGTTTATATAATCCTAATGATCTGAGTCATCTGTTAGGTTTGTATTCAGTGAGCATATCTGTAATGTATTGAGGTCCTAGGCCATTTAGTGATTTATAGACAAGTAATAATACTTTAAAATCTATTCTGAATGTAACTGGGAGCCAGTGTAAAGACCTGAGGACGGGTGTGATGTGCTCTGATTTTCTGCTTCTGGTCAGAATTTTGGCCGCAGCTTTCTGGATGAGCTGCAACTGTCTGACTGTCTTTTGGGGAGGCCAGTGAGGAGTCCATTACAGTAATCCACCCTGCTGGTGATAAAGGCATGAACAAGTTTCTCCAAGTCCTCACTGGAAACAAAGCATCTAATTCTTGCAATGTTTTTGAGATGATAGTATGCTGATTTAGTTACTGCTTTGACATGACTACTGAAACTCATATATGACTCCAGAATTTACAATATAATTGTGCTATTACTTTTGAGTATGTTGTTTTTTTTTTACTCTGAGATCTACATCTTGGATATCCTGAGGATTAGTAAATTAACAAAACAAAAAATACTCTGGCGTAGAAGGAGTTAAGGGTGGATCAAATTGCCAATAATTTTAAAACGTCAGAAAAGATTATATCTACAACTACAAAAAATGGACAGGTGAAGCATATTTTTATAGTTCATTATCAGTTAAACCCAACAATTGTTAAGCACAGGCTTTATAAATTTGTTAAATATTTTTGTATTGATTTTATTTTGTATTGAATATGTGAAAATTAAAAAAGTAGAACAATTGATTTCAAATAAGTTACTATATTTACCAGAAAAAAAATTGCTTGGACAAATCTTGTGTGGAGTAAATAAAACCATAGAATGTATTGCAGTTTGTCACATTTTATCATTTTTATTCATGAATTCCATTTAAAATAGTCGTCTGGTAGCATGAAATGAATCGAATTGCGCAGACATTGTTAATAAGCACTTCAGACAATAAAAAATATATATAATACAGAAGGACTTAACAGGACATAAAATGTATTGGCATCCTCTATAAACACCTATAGTTAAAAATGTCAAGAATACAGACATTTACCTAGAGTGAAACTACAAAATTCTGTGTATTCTGTGTAAAATTCTGTGTCACTCTCATGAGCCCAAATGTGTGTGTGCTTTGTGCATGTTTTGCTTGCTTGGTGTTAATTGCGTATATAAGTTGCTTTGGACTATTAAGCACTGAAAAGTGCTAAGTTCCACACAATTTCTTCATGTTGTCCCAACAAAAATCGTTTAAGTTAACTTAATTGTTTTAACAAATGTAAGTGGATTGAACATAAAACAATTAAGTTTTAAGAATTGTTGATTCAGCTCAATTTAAATAAGTAGTTTGAACAAGCAGCAAATATAATTTCAAGAGTTCACACTTAGCTGATGATTGGTTATAAAGCTTGTTTGGCATGCCCGGGAGAGAGCCCTGAGCTCATAGATCCTCGAGCCCGGGGCTCCCTCTCGTTTGCAAGGTGAGAGGGGAGTTTGAGCTCAGGTAGATCTCGAGAACTCCCCTGCTGTAGTAGCTAATGAACCGACAGTGATTGCTCTTGAGATGACTACTTACTAGGAGCATGTCTATGATGCCGATTTGGATTAGTCAATTAACTTAAGTTGCATGTTTTTGGACTGTGGGAGGAAACGGGGGAACCCAGTGGAAACCCACGTGAGCATGGGGAGAACGTGTAAACTCCACACAGAACATAGAACCAGTGACGTTCTTGCTGTGAGGCAACAGTGCTAACCACTGGGCCAACGTGCCACCCATCTAAGGAGGAGTAGGTGTGGAAGGGGCGATTCTTCAAAACGAAGATGACTGTGATATGAAACTTAGGGTATTTATAGTGGCTTAGGAATCGTCTAATTGGTGAATCATGAATTGGATAATGCGGGACCAGCCGCAAGCAATCATAAGCACGTGATCCTCTCGAAATTAGTTTATCAATAAACTTCACTTTGAGCGAGTCACAACATGCTTTAAAAATACCAACTTGTATTCTAAAAAAAATATGCTACTAAAAATAAAGTTACAACCAAAGCGCGACATGCACATTACCACTCATTGTATTCATTTTTTTTAATAATTCAGTGGTCTTTTGTCATTTCCTCCTACTTGTGTTCTGGTTCAGTTGTGGAAGAAAACAAACGCATGCTGATTGTCTGCATGATTTGTCTGGGTGTGCGTGACCGCTTTGTGAAACTCAAACAGGCCATCACATACATGATATTAATATATACAGAACTATCATGACAGCTGACTCTATACTGTCGTGAACTTGTATGTCAGTCAGGCCTGGAAACTGCTCAAGACACTGCAGTCTGCGAACAAAGATAAAAATGTCATCAATGGCATTCATCACAAAGTCTTTGTACAGGAATTGACTCCGCAATTCATGTTAGCAGTGCTCATATAGTGCACAGAGCTGTTTTCGCAATGCATTACTGACAGATTATATGACCTCAGTATGTGTTTCTGCTACTACTCTTAAAGAGCATATTGAGGTAACATTCCAGCTACATTCAAGTCCAGTCAAGTCTGTTTTTACTTCTGCATCAGGGATTGTTTTAAAGCAGCATTACAGATATACCTTAAAGGGATAGTTTGCACCAAAATCTGTCATTAATTATTCACCTCCTCATGTCATTTCAAACCCATAAGACCTTCTTTGTATATAATCCGAGAGCTCTCTGACCTCCTTTGAAGGTTCAAAACCAAGAAACGTACCAAGAACATCGCCAAAGCAGTCCATGTGTCTTTTGTGCGGAACAAATAGGACTTTATTTGAACAATTTCATGTCTTCAGTGTCATTTCAGTATGCTCTTTAATGAGAGCACTATTGGGAATGCTGCAGTAAACATTGTTTCAAACAGAGGAAGATGCATACTGTACATAATAAAGCAAATGGGCAAATGCAGTCTATTCATAAACGTTATTCACCTTATATGTTAAGGAAACTTGCTGTTAACCAGGTTATAGATTTTTACTGTAGGATTTTTACAGTTAAAATCATGGCCATTTGTTTACAATGTATGATTGAACCACTGAAGACACATGGAATGTTTTGACAATATTCTTGATGCACTCAAAAAATTATTTTTGCTGCTTGTTCAAGCAACTTATTTAAAATGAGCTGAAACGTATTGAGGTTTTTTTCGAGACGATGTAATAGTTTTATGTTCAATTCACTTAAATTTGTAATCAATTAAGTTAACTTAATCTGTTTTTTTTGGGGGACAACAGGAAGGAATTGTATGGAACCCAGAAAGTGTTTTTAAAGTGCACCTGTAGAGAGTCTCTCTGATTGAATCCAAAATTTCTTAATATGGCTTTCAAAAATTAAAGAAGGTCTTACAGATTTGGAATGACATGAGGGCAAGTAATTATTGACTGTATTTTACTTTTTGGGGGAAGTATCTCTTAATGCCTTAAAGCATTAATCAGTCTAATTATCACAACACTGTTTTTATTTACACAAATATGTTTTGGCTGTACATTTAAAGGAAACCTATTATGCAAAATCACTTTTATAAGGAGGTTTAAACACAGTTGTGTTGCAACAGTGTGTGAATATAGCTAGCCAGAATTTATTAATTCCCCATTAGTGGTGATTTCTAACTCGTTAGCATAGACAGCCCTGAGTGAGAAGCAGACATCTGCCATTAGAGTTTTCACATTGTACCTGCCGAAGATAATGCCATTGACTAAGGGTGCTTTTAAACTAGCACTTTTGGTCTGCACACGGGTTCGTTTATTGTCAGAGTACGGTACGTTTAACTAGTGTGAACGTTGACTTCTGAACTCGGGTGCGCACCCATGAACCGTACTCGAGTCCCCCTGAAAGAGGTGGTCTGGGGTATGGTTCATTCAAAGTCTGGTCCGGTTCACTTCTGATATTAATGCAATCATGCCAAATAACAAAAGTGAACCGCCAACTGTATAACAAACTTTAGTTTTCATAACGTTCATTCGTGTGTGTTTGTCTGTGTATCACCTACCTTGGCGACAAGCGGGACTGACCCAGTGCAAACACAGTGATAATGTCTGCTTGTCTCCACCAAAAAGGACTTCTGCAGACATCGTGTGATGTTCTAACTTTTAAATTTATTTTTTTTTGCGGCAGATCTCTGTATTTTCATTTTGATAACAAAACCAAAAGATTCAGCAAAAGCGGAACAACCGTGATATGCGTACGTCTCCATTTTGGTGCTTTGCTTTCGTGGCCGTCACGTAGAAACAGCTGTACACAAAACAGCAGCTTGATGACTACCAGGGTTCAGAAGGAATAAAGACAATGTGAACACAAACCAGCCGAGGGGCGACTATCGAATTTGGGTTCGAACCAAGCGTGAAAGCACACTAAGAGAGATTATTAATGTTGAGTTTTAGGATGCACAAATGCACTGCAATCTCCATAAACTACCTTCTTTTTGACATTTTCAGTTTTCTTGGAAATAACATTAGTCCTGTTTTGAATCAGACACTATGCTGAAGCACAGATGTTTGTAGCTCCGCCCTATTTTAAAAAGAGGACTGGGAGCACAATCTCATTTGAATTTAAAGCGACAATCACCACAACGACTCAAACAGTCACCAAAATTGGGATCAAAGCCTAAAAGGGGCAGCTTCAAAGAGTTATAAAAAATATTTGTGTGGTATTTTGAGCTGAAACTTCACAAGCACACTCTAGGGACATAGAAGACTTATTTTAAATCTTGTAAAAAGGGGCATAATAGGTCCCCTTTAAATGGCAATTATACAAAATTGTGTCAAGAATCCAGTATCATGCATTGTATCACAGTTTTAGCGATGTCAGTTCTAGTGAAATTTAGAAACTGACTCTTATATCTTAAGCAGGTTAAGCTTCTTTTTTTTTTAGCTTAAGGATGAAACTCTGACTGTAAGGATTTGTGTAATCTTATGCTAAAAATGCTAAATGCTCCAGCAGCTTAAACATTTAAGATCAACCCATCAGACGGGAGCTGAAAACAGACCAAGCTGGATGCTTTACCCTGACCTTCACTTCCACAACAGTTATTGATTTGCAGTCATTTTTGATGGATTTATTATTGCATTGCATGACATCCGTTTGTTTTGCAATCCTTGTGGTCTATGATGCCTGTTTGCTCATTGCAATATTGTCTGTCTGAATGCCTGTTCTAGTTAGCAGTTCTGTTTATTTGTGGTGGTTTTTCCGAGTGTTTCACATTTGGCGTTGTTCCAGCTCTGGAAGGAGTTTGGAAGGAGATGCTGTTGACACTGCTGAGGTTAAGTGAGGATGTAGGGCTAGATCAAGTTCTCCAAGAGGGACTGTCATCTCAGGGTGTGGAAGTCATGGTCAAGAAATGCTTCCAACAAGGGAAAAAATGACACACTGACATGGGGAAACTCCGCTATTTCTCAAAATTCTGCCATACTTTAATGTGTCACGGATGTCTGTGGATGGTTAGTCGCTTTATAAACTGCACAATAGGGCTGCATGACATTGGGAAAATCTGACATTTGCGATATTTTGTTTTTCTGCAATATATATTGCGATATACTGTATCTATACCATTCCAACAAATGATTGAATAGCACTATTTGGAAAGAATGTTTGGTCACTTTATTTAAAAAAATATAATAAACCAATCACAAACATTGAGAAATATAGTAGCACACCACAACTGTACAAATAAAATATACAGTGTTATATAATTTTCTGGAAGTCTAGCAATATTTAGATACACACATTTAATAATCAAATGTAAAATAACACCCTATAGTATATATACATAAATGCAATTCATTTTCTTTAAGTTAAAAGTAAAAAATGTAATTTCTTATGCCTGAATATTTTTAAACTAATGATAAAACACACAGAAATAAATTTTTTGGTAATTTTATGGTTAAACGTTGCAAAAACTCCACAAATCATGAGGGTTTTCAAATGTGTTTTTCAAGTTCTGGTCAATAATAATACCGGTTCAACATTGCAGATCCTGCGATGTGACTATTGCGGATGCACACATTGCGATATCAATGATGAAACGATATATTGTGCAGCCCTACTTCAGACCTTATGCTTAACACTGCAAAAAATGTGTAAAACGTAATATGACACAGAACTAAATGTACAGTAATGCTGTGAATTGGCACTTTTAATTCATTTTTTACATTATATGGTAATTTAATCGCCTTAATAATTATTTCATTGAAACTTTTGAACACTTCTGCTGTATATCCAACCATATTACTTACACCTAGTTGTAGGTTGTGTCTGTATGTCATGTAAAAACTCGTGTAGGTCTGCGATATGACCTCGGTGAGAACAGCGCCTGACCTTCCTGATGGCCGTTCCATTCTCTGCGCAGTTGTGGAGCTGTAGGAAGTGCGCGTGTGTGTGAAGCGGAGAGGTCACGTTCACTAAAGCAGTCAGACAGATTGAATTACGGGAGATATGACTATGATCTGGTGCCCTGCATTGTATGCTGTGACATCAAAAGACTGATTTCAGATAGTCTGAGATAGCCAGAGGTCTGGAATTTACTTGGTAGCACTCCACATCTTTACTCTAACTTGGAGTGGGTTAGTTACCAACAACGTCTCACAGAATTGTAACACACCACATTAACTGTAAGAAACAAAACATCAAACAACTGGATGACTGTGATGAACTATTGTGGAATGTCGCAAGTGTTATCAGCAGGTGTGTGATGTTGACAAAGTATATAAATATTTTGGGGGAATTTTATTTGTAAAGGGACTAAGCCGAAAAGAAAATGAATGAATGAATGAATTTTATTTGTTAACAATAATTAATCAATATCTTGTTGCTTGTGTGTTTTGTGCTGCTGCCTTCGCTGATTTAGATCTGTCAAGGATTACTTGGAGTGTATTCACTCTTGTCTTGTTTGGTTCGATTTAATCAAACTTAATTTTTTCCCCTCTTTTGGTGCGGATCTTCTGGGCAGGTGTGAATGCAGCAATTGCACTCAGATTTGCACTAAATAAATGGACTGAGATCCAGCTGAAGAGATGGTCTTGGTCCACTTTCAAAAGGTTAATTTAAGGTGCGAGTTTCATCCGACGTTTTTGTCTGAGGTAACTAGTCTACCTTTATTTCTGAAATGTGCATAATACACATTTCTTGACCGTGTTGCTCTCTATTTACATGCGTCTACATTTAAAATAAAGTGCGAGCAAAAGTTGCTGTATGTGAACAGTCTCTCAGACTGTTTTGGACAGCGCAGCTGATGGTTGCATGGCAGACACCACGCCACGGGAGCACAAGCATTTCTGTTCAATAAACAGCTGACATTACACACGTGTGGGTTTGTTTACAATTTCTGGTTCACTTGCAAAAAGAGCAGTATGAAGGCGGACCGCACCAAATAAGACTTTTTTTTTTCAAAAAGAAAGTGAAATACCAGACTTTCCATGTATGAATGCATCTTACATTTACATTATTCATCTAGCACCTTGTATGTATGCATCTTTTATCCAAAGCGACTTACACCCTTGAACACACATCTTGAGCATTGGGCTGTTTGGGGAGCAGTTTGGGGTTCGGTGTGCTCAAAGGACTCACCTTAGTCGTGGCATTAGTTGGATTATTTATTCACTCTCCCCACCAACAATCCCTGCTGGTGCCGGGAATCGAACCTGCGACCTTTGAATCCCAAACATTAGACCTAAAGGCTGGTTTATACTTCTGCATCGAGTGATCACTGTGACCCAGGGCGTATGCCTTGCTCGTAGCCATGCATAGTTATTGCTCTGCAATAACACTTCCGAATCGCTAGCTGACAGTAGGTTTTTATGTTCCTCTGTGTTGAGTTTCTTCACGGATGTTTTTTTTTTTCTTTTCTTCTGATTGCTGAAGTAGCTAAAACTCGCTCATTTAGAGGTAGAAACCAGGGGATGTGCAACAATGTTAAGGTAAATGCAAAACAAAAGTTTCTATCTGGAGCTCCTTCACAGGACTCAACACTTGTAAACAGTCTCTCCATTGGGTTTGCGGCTCTCAGCACCAGCCACACTCGTCACCGATACCAAGCCGATCAATCACAGAGCTTGCGCTACGTTGTTGCGATGTATAGGTAAATCTTTTGAGAGGGCTATGCGACTGTGCAAAGGCCGGACCATACGCATGCGCTTGACAGAGAAGTATAAATCAGCCTTAAGACCTACCTTTAAAATAGGCCTTCTAGTCATAACAAGTGATTCATTGAATCATTCTTTCAAAAGGATTCACTCAAGATATCAGATTGATTTAGAGACGAAGCAGGTGACTGTTCTTATGAAGGGATCATGAACTCATGGACTCAAATGACTGATTAATTTAGGAACAAAACACCACAGTGTTTCTCCGAGATGCTCAAATGTTCTGCTCCAGCTCTGTTTGGAAAAACAAAACAAAAACAGTGTTGCGTTTAAAATATCACACTCGTACTAATATTTGGGCAAACCTTACCCCTTAAAAAAAACACAGGGGTGTTTGTTGCTTTTATAACCTATATAAGGTAATTCTAACTAAATTCTAACAGGCCTAATGATGGATCATGAATGAGTCTGTGTTGGCCTTATGCCAGCTTGCACATTGTTAAACTATCATTGTTATAACTATTAGTAAAAACTAATCTTATCGTAAATGTTATTTTTCACACTTCTAATCAGTGGTCAGTGTCTGCTGCATTACTCAAGAGAGTTAACATAAACTAAATGTTGATTAGGAGTTTAGTTACATGTCTTAATATCAGATATAAGTGTTCATGTAAACCACTTGGGCTTTTGCATCTCAGTAGCGGAAGTGAAGTTGTAATTTGCAGCTTTGGTCAGGAACTTCCTTATCTAGGCCTGGTTAAACAGGGAGGGTTCAGCTACAGGAAGGAACATTATAAGAACAATAAAACTCCAGCCAAGAAGTTACTCAGACCACTGCTGGAGTCTTCATTCGGATTTGGGTGGATTTGAAGCCATGTGGTAGATGTCCGGCTCAGAGTTATCTTTGTATTATGAAGATTTGAGTGCAGAAACATTTATAGACAGCTAAATGCCAATTGTACCCGCTAAGCTTGATAGGTCAGTGCATCTTTTTTTAATGTGTGAAGTATTTGCAGAACTCAACTCAACCGTGTTTGCTTGTGATTTGTATTCCATGCATTTCCATAAACTACCCTCCCTTCCTGAACTCTATGTAATTGCACAGGATGCAGTGCTCCTGGAGAGTGTGTGTGTGTGTGTATGTGTGTGTGAGCACGTGCTTCTCTGCTCTGATAACTGAAATTCCCTTTTATGGCAGTGAAGAGACTTTGAAACAGGAAATGACATCACTGTTTGCTGGGCTCGAACGGGAGTTGCTACAACTGCACTGCGTTCCACTCTGTGACACGCTGGAATCCAAATGAAAACTTGTGCAACTCCCGTGATTGATCTCATTTTGTGCTATATCTGTGCTATGAGTGGATGAAGACTAATGAGTAAGGGAGCAAGACAGTGGTCAGATTGAGAAAGGGACACAGCAGCTTTGGCATTCTTTGTGTGTGTGTGTTTTGTCTGGACCCAGACGTCAGTAGGACACGCGGCACTCAGTCCAGATCTGCTGTGCTTATATAGTAAGCAAGGGATGTCTGTCAGCCGTTACTCACACGAGTCAGCTCTCAGACTGTTAGATTCAATAGTGCTTGTTCAAGACTTCGTTTAGGAAATGAGCTGTTGGGAATTGTCACTAATCACATAACATCTGATAAAGTCAGCATGTAAAAGTGTCCACAGCTAATACCTGTGTAATGCGATTTCTTTTTGAAGCAAAAAGGATGTAGAAGAGAATTCATTGAGTGATATATATTATTTTTTTATTTATAATGTACACAAAAAAATTAATCATTGGATTTACTACATTTGGTTTTAAGATAAGTGGTTGCAAAATATTTATTCATTCATTCATTTTCTTTTGGGCTTAGTCCCTTTATTAATCTGGGGTTGCCACAGCGGAATGAACCGCCAACTTATCCAGCATATGTTTTACGCAGCAGATGTCCTTCCAGCTGCAACCCATCTCTGGGAAACATCCACACACGCTCATTCACACACATACACTATGGACAATTTAGCTTACCCAATTCACCTATAGCGCATGTCTTTGGACTTGTGGAGGAAACCGGAGCACCCGGAGGAAACCCACGCAAACACGGGGAGAACATGCAAACTCCACACAGAAATGCCAACTGACCCAGCCGAGGCTTGAACCAGCGACCTTCTTGCTGTGAGGCGATTGTGCTACTCACTGTGCCACCGTGCTGCCCGGTCGCAAACTATTTATATGGGCTAAAATTAACCAAACAATTGAACTTTAGTAATGTTCAACTTAATTTGTTTGTTAAAATTCAGCCCATATTAATTGTTTGCAACCATTTACCTTGAAAAAATTTGGTAAATCCAATTAATAATTCTTTTCAGTGTAATTCACAAATTTAACAAACAATAAAATGACAATGACATGCTCTGTAAAAATTAAATAGAGCTGCGACGTAAGATTTTTAAGTTGAAGTGTAGTTAGATTTGTATAACAATATGCTCTGGCAATTCTAATACATTCTTAAAATGTGTAATCTGTATCTTGGTAGGGATATTTTGTATATACTAGGCTTGTTTCAATGTGGTTATGTCATTGTTTTTTTTTTATAATATATTTATGTATTCCTTGAAGTTCATATACAGTTTTTTTTTTTTTTTTAAATTTTTATTTGATTAATATTTGATTTTATTTTTTGCTGACCATCTTCATTAGTGGTGTAACAGATCACAAATTTCACGGTTTGGATCACATAATGTTTTTTTTAGTCACAGATTGGACCATTTTTCAGATCAGCCAAAAATGGGAGGAGACAAATGTAGTTTGCTTTCCATTTATTACAAAAACAGCACTTTAAGAAACTTTTGGTTTTAACAAACAGAACTTAGAACCTGTAATTTTATTAAAAATAAAATGAAGAAATAATCAGCTGAATAAAAACAAATTGTAACATTTTCAGTAATGTGAAAAATTCACTGCTACTACTGTTGCTGATAACACTAATGTGTAAATCTGACATTATAATTTGTACAACCCATATTTATTTTTAGTTTAATTTTCAATAAATTATTAATTTATTTACTCAAAACTTCATGTTTCATTGCTAGATGGATCATTTTGAAGAATTATTCAGTGGCATATTTTTAATGGCTGGTTGTCGCCACCTTTTGGTTAAATAATATAATTTCTACCTACAACTTTCACTTTTGAGCACATGACGGTGATTTTAATCTTTACCATAAACATCAGTGGTTTTATCTAAACTGTAAACTTATCCCAGTACTTCTGTGTTATTTGACTGTTTGTAACTTCATAACTAACTCAAGGGCCTCACAGTGGCGCAGTGAGTAGCACGTTCGCCTCACAGCAAGAAGGTCGCTGGTTCGAGCCTCGGCAGGGTCAGTTGGCGTTTCTGTGTGGAGTTTGCATGTTCTCCCTGTGTTGGCGTGGGTTTCCTCCGGGTGCTCCGGTTTCCCCCACAAGTCCAAAGACATGCAGTATAGGTGAATTGGGTAGACTAAATTGTCCGTAGTGTATGAGTGTGAATGGGTGTGTATGGATGTTTCCCAGAGATGGGTTGCAGCTGGAAGGGCATCCGCTGCGTAAAACATATGCTGGATAAGTTGGCGGTTCATTCCGCTGTGGCGACCCCAGATTAATAAAGAGGGACTAAGCCGAAATGAAAATGAATAACTAACTCAAAAGACTAAAGACTAAATCTCTTTCTTGATTTTTGCATTTTCAGATTTGAATGCAGCGATTCGAAAGATTAATAAACGTATCCAAATCATCATCATTTATAATTTATGTTGCGTTGGTGTTAAGATCCCGATCTTTTAATGATTAATCGTGCAGCTTACACTGAATGCATTGATGCAGGCTAAACGAGTAGTGACAGATAAAACCCTTAAATAAAACCCACCACATCCTGAATAACCTACCACAACTTCTTACCTCATCATTATATTTTACAGGAAAGCCTAAATGCTTTCATACATGTGATTTGAATTACGCAAGAGGCAATCTCTCTTCGATCGTTACACATATAGGATTAATCTACAAGTAAAAAAAATCAAATTAATCCGCGGGTCACGTGTGTTCCAAACTATGGGTTGTGGTCCATACATATCATGGATCAACCGTGATTCGTTACACCCCTAATCTTCATATAACAATCTTTAACCATCTAAAATCTGTGACACATGAGGGCATATACTTTGTTATGATTGGCTAACATGAACAAGGCATTTTTGTCCCTGATATTTACAGTAAGAACAGACAAAAAAAGGTTAATAATTAATTTTTTTATTATTGCTAAATACTTAAGTAAATTTAATAAGCTGTATTTCTCCCTTTGGTCTTACTGAAAGCATGTATTTTCATAAAGCATTTATTAACTCAGCAGCCGTATTGAGTGCAGGTCTCTAAGATGAGTAGGGAGCTTGTGTGATGACAGGGTTCCTGGTGGCAGGTTCTGTAATAGTGGTATTGGAATCATTGGCTGATTCGATGATTGTTTAATGTGATTACACAGTTGGTTATTGTACTTAAAGCATTCCCATTTATACATTCGTAATATGATTGGAACATTCCAATATTCCACTTAGATGTTATTGTCAAATTTTGTTAAAAAGTTATATTAATTAAAAGCTAGCAGTATTTAGTAGTCTGCTTTTTTTGTCTTATTTTCTGAAGTTATCACTTGTGTTAGACCAGCATGCTGTGGAGTAGTGATTTAAGATCTGATCGGGTTACTAATCACACCTCTCTGAGGGAGACTGTTGATGTGCCTCTCTCTCTTTATGATTGGTTACAGTCCGCATCGCTTTCTCTAAATAGCCAGTGGCCAGTTGGCTCATTTATTGGCTATCTGTTGTGAGTGTGGATAGATCTCTTGAGCTCAGATATCAGCTGTCAACAATTGAGAGTCAGAGGAGAAATTATCTCATATCGCACTCGAGCGAGTCTGAAGGTCTCTGCCTGTGTCTTCAGACAGGTGAGAACTTGTCTTGTCTTCAAAAGTGTCATTTATGTTCAAGGGTAGTTAACTCTGTCAAGGGTCTGCTTTTGTGAACGCTGGTCAACAGCTGTTTCAGGGACGCATACCCACAAGCTGCTACTTAATATCACAATTAACATTCCTTCCCCGCTTTTGTGTGTTTGTGGTCATTCAGGGAGATAGCTTCATAGTTCAGACTAGGCATGGGATGATAACCGGTTTTAAGGTTTACTGCGGTTTGGAAAAGTCAAGGTTTTAAAACCGCAAAAAGTTTCTGTTATACCGTTTCTACGATGTATATATAAGTTTTTTTTAATTTATTATTTTTTATTTTTATTAAGGTCTTTTTATTAAGTTTTTAGGGCAACAGTATCTCCAGCAGCATAAAACCATTCACATCAAAAGCTACTGGTCAGCCCAGAATTCAAGAAGCATTTGAAAAACAAATCGCTTATAAACCAGCATCCAAGCATGCTATAGACCTGAACAGTGCAGTGGCTTACTTTATATCCAAAGAAATCAAAGATGCCCAAAAATGCTTTCTTGAGATGTAAAGAAATCTGTTTGAAACTAATGGAGATAGAAGAAGTCAATGATTTATTTATTTATTGAGCCTGATGTTTACTTTTCCAAAATACTTTAAATGTTTCTTAAAATAAAATCTATTGTGTTTAATGGGGAAAATAGTTGTTGTCTTTTACCCAGACATATAAAAAGAGCATATTTTAGAGCAGTAATCACAATATCGTGATACTGTGATATTTTTATGCAAGCTTATCATACTGTCAGAATCTTATACCGGCCCATGCCTAGTTCAGATGCTCTGTTTTGTTGACTGTAGCCTACAGCACTTTTTCACAGGTTAAGAAAAACCTGCTAGTACAAGGTTGGACCTTCTTTTTTTGGCCTGAGAAGTCTTGAAAGATTATTTAGAGATTCTGGTTCATATTTACATGAACGTATCTTGCAGTTATTGCAGATTTGTTCACCTCGCATCAGTGATGTGAACCTGCCATTCCAGCATAAGTCACAAAGTCTAAAGCGAATGGCGCAAAAGCATTAAGGGCGTGTTTAAATCCATTTTTGCTATTTTAAAGATGGAAATTAGTTCCTGCTTTCAGCTGGTCTATTTTAGTTCCTCAAAATAGCAACGCCCCAACAACGCACCTTAACACACCTCTTTTCTAGACCGACACACCCATGAGTCCACAAAGTGGCGCAAATGGATTTGCTATTTAAACAACGTGGCGGAAAACGGGAAAATTAGGGTTGCACTGGTCTGAAAATAGCAACATGTTGCGGGAAACACGTCTTATGCCTTATTGCGCCGGGTGTATCATAGGGCTCTTTGTGTTCATTTATCAGGAATGGAACGAAGGGATGATCATTGGAGTCAATCACAATCATACCTGCTGAGCACAAAAACACAATGGTCAATAAGCTGTGTTTACAAACCTGTTCAACAGCGCTCAAATCTTGGTGGGAAATTGACCGTTGTTATTTTAAATTTCAGTACCAATTGGTATCTTTTTTTTTTTTTTTTATTAGAGATGACAATATGTACAGCCTACACCTTCCAAAGTTTAAGGTAAGTTATTTGGACCAACCCTACCAGTAACACATCTTCGATTGGTCTTTAGCGAAGTTTAGTAACAAGAACACAGACTGAAGAAGAGCTGCTAAGGGATGTGCCTGTTTCACCATGTATGTGTCTGCGGTCTTTTAAATGCTTTGGCTTATATATAACAGTTTTTTTTCCTATTCAAAGACTATTAAAACACCTATGTATTTAATGTAGGTGTCTTCTTTCTCTCCAAGTGAACCTAAAAACATTAGAGTTGAATTAGTTTTTTTATTCTAATAATGGTCAAACTGTTCATTTATTATAATGCGCTATATGCACAGGGACTTTTCATTTTGCTTAGGCACTTCCAGTAAACTGTCATGTTATTTTATACTTGCCACGTTTAAGGTCTGGTTTGTTAAAAATCAATCATCTTCACTGCATGAGATGCGATATAAAGTGGGTCTCATACCAAACAGGAAGCACTGCATTAGATGACCAGTCCATCACAGTGTTGAATCATTTTAATTTTGCGCATCACCCTAATTGTGAAATGTGTGGCACAGGACTGAGCTATTTTTAGTGTTGAGTGGTCATTGTGGTTGTTATCGGTGGCTGAGAATGACAGTGGTAAAATGTTCCTCATGCTATCGCTTTTCCACAGCTGTTCCTGTTATGAAATAGACAAAAATTCCAGATCTCCTGACCCATTACCTTATTCTCCCAAAAAGACAAAATTCCAATACGCCAACAGATAATAAAATGGAAATAACAGATTTTTCTAAAATACAGACACTACAATTTAACAGAATAAAAAGTGGACTAGGAATAAAGTAGAAAAAATAAAATTGATTTTCATAACCATAAAGGAAATCAAATAAACATATTTTGCTAGATATAAGCCATTTCTTTAATGTGTGATAGGTTTACTTTTTAAATGGCATGAATTAAACCAACAATTAAATTAGTCACGATTGTCTGTATGACATTAAATAGTCAGCTAAGGTTTCATAATCAGGCCAGCTGTAGACCAGGGACTTGCATGCTATTAAAAGAGGCAGAGTTCACAAAGGATGTATATGAAATGGTAACAACACAAAAAACTTCACAACCTCAAGTTGTAATCATGCATGCTTTGCAGTTCTTTTGACTTTTGATTGTTGCTTGGTTACTTTTCTATTAAGAATTGGCAACAATATTGTATCTAACCCATTGCCTTAATTAGTTACCCCGTGTCTCACCTGGTTGCCCATTTATGGCATCATTTTCCAAAGTTGCCCAGCAACATTGCTCAAAATGTTGCCCTTTGTATCATCAACATAAGTGTTCAGAGTAAGTTGTGTTCTGACTAGTTACACTGCTGTTTCACACATCTTTTGCTGGGGTTATTTTTTTCTCATGGTGTGAAACTTCTCTATTATGAAGATGTTTGTAATGGCTCATTTCCACTGAGCAGTACGGTTCACCATTGTAGACTAAAGTGCATTTCAGTATGAGTCAGCCTTGACAGTGGAAACACATTTACATTTAAACATTTAGCAGACGCTAAATATTTTTATCCAAAGCGACTATTATTCCAATTTTTAAGTCTTCTTCCAGGAGCATCTATAGAGCATCTAGTTGGAAGAATCTCTACATTTTAAGAATGGTGCAAGTGCACCGCGCATCATGTGACAAGAACCAACCAATCAGCTTTACACTTTGCATGGATTGTACACATTTTAATGATAATGGTAGACTAATTTCCTTAGACAAACGCAGAGCACCCAAACTTCAGTGCTTTTTAATTTTCTCCATAAATAAAGCTTGTATCAGAGCTGCAGCAAGGGTTTGTCAGTAGTGATTGCTTGGAGAACGCGGCTGATAGTTGCTTAGCAATAACAGACACCGTGGGAGCTTGAGCTAAGAAGTACTTTGAAATTGGTGAAGGACGAGGCATACCTTGCATTTTCTACATGGTATTTCACTTATATATGGAAAAATGGTGCTTCCTGTGTTGTCTTTCCCCTTATATAATACAAAGTGACGCATGCACTCCACCCTTTGGGTATCATTCTATTGTGCTAGGTACCTTTATGAAAGGGTCTCAAAAAAAGTGGTAAGGTACCATTCACAACTTCTGTCAGTGAAAACCCAAATAATTGTGTATCATACTGTACTGTACTGAATTGTACAGCTCAGTGGAAATAAGCCATAAATGTATCTGCAGCTTGTGCCGGTTGTGTGAGACTTCTTGATTCTTGAGTTAGGCTAAGGTCACTGACATTGGTACATGATTCTCTCTAAGACAGAACCACTAAAAGATTTATACCACTTCTTGTTCACATCAACTTGCAGGGCTTTTCATATTATTATATTCACTTTTGTTCAAAGTATTTTACTTATAGGTGTTATAGGATTTTGTGAAGTATAAGAATAGGAACATTGTGTGACATTAGCAACACATGATAATTAGCTTGAAATTTAGTCAAGCCAAAGGCAAACGATATCAATGGTTGCTACGTTTCCAGCATTGAAGAGAGTTAGGCCCAGTTCTTTGAGGGTCCCACAAATGAAAGTAAGAGCATTTTCAGTTGAAGTTGTAGGATATATTGGAAAACAGATTTTGCAAACAATTCAGTGTATTTATTTGCACTTTGACGCTTCTTTGAAACCTTTGATGCTTTCAAATATATCTGTAGATTTATTAAACACAGAGGAGTTTGCAAAACGTATAATCCATTCACCGCTCAAAACTCTGGAAAAGTTTAGTACTGACTTTTGAGATTGCGGTGAGTGACAGCTTTTCAGCTTTTCTTTTCCCACTTTAAAGGCAATAATCAATTTAAAATATAAAACAATTGACTCTGGAAATTGCAGTGATTGACAGTAGCAGTAACCATTAATGCCAGATTGCCACTTGCCATTGTGCGGTGTTTATAGTGTTTTATACAGTATTCATTGTGGAGGTCAATACATTTTGAGATATGATGAAGTGATACATGTTTACTTGTGTCATTTTTATTATCATAGTTGTATGGAAACTAATGAGTGAATGCAAGGGGACTTTAAATACTCAATAGTCTACCACTTTTATTATTTACAGCCATTTTTCCCTCATTTCAAATTAACCAGTTTAAATCAAAATGTATACAGCCTCTCTCTCTCTCTCTCTCTCTCTCTCTCTCTCTCTCTCTCTCTCTCAGACACACGCACATACAGACAGATGGGTTCTTCATTAATAGATGTTCCTTGTTTAGCTGTTTCATTTCCTGAAATTGAGATGTAAGGCATTGCTTCTTAACCTCACTGTAAATGTCTATCATTGGTCTATAATGGCAATCCAGTCTATGTATACAGTACTGTATGTCTTTTGAATGCAAGGTGATCACTGTATTAAACAAGAATGATCCATGTAAAATTGAATTAACCTCAGGAATGCTGTTCATTGAACATAACTTGATAGTTGGCTTTAATAATCATCTTCAGTGGGGAACTTTTAAATTTTTTTTTAAATGCACTAAATTACATATTCATGTTCATTTAAAAATGATGATGATGCTATTTTTATAAAATGCTTTATATTAGGGATGCTCCGATTCTTGTCATAGTGATCGGCTGATCCCGAGTACCGATTCTGATGCTTCAAGCTTTATAATGCATAAAGCATAAAGTATGATACTAAAGTGGCGTCTTTTAGCCTAATGTGGATGTATCTTTTAGCCTAATGACCGTAATCACGTAACCAGCCATGTATGCTTGTGTTGTGATGTTTGGAACATGAGTGAAATAGCCTGCAAAACCTCCATACCAAATCACTTATATATAGAAGATGTATAAGAATAAGATGTATAGCTTACGTTTCTGTAAAAATTATAGCATTTAAATAAAATGCGTTGTATTTAATCAACATGGGCTGCACGATTCTGGCTATAATGAGAATCACAATTTTTTTGCTTAGAATAAAGATCACGATTTTCTCACAATTGTATAGATGTAAAATGAAGATTACTGAGTAGGCTATTATTTATGTTATTAGTCACACATATGGCACAAAAAACCCCAATAATAATAATAATAGGCCTTTGTGTATGTCTACTCTTGGTTAAAATGCTACATTTTGTAGAGATTTGGAATGGTGGACTTGAATAGTCTTTGAATTTGTTCTGGTCGTTAATGCAAAGTGATTATATCAGAATATAACTATTCATATTTCTGAAGTTAAATTATCATGTTTGAGATATATGCTTGCAATCTGTCATTGACTTATTACACAATTTTTTTCACTGGTAAAATCAAACATTTGTCATTAGCAGATTCCCTCTTGCATTATGTATAACGTTATATAGGCTAAGGCTGCATCCTAAACCACATACTTCCATACTATATAGTACGCTAAAAACAGTAAGCGAGCGGAGTAGTATGTACGATTTTATAACATTTGAAAACAGTATGCGAGAAGTTCCCGGATGACCTCTTACTACCAGCTATATTGTGAAGTGCACATTCGATGGACGCTATGCTATTCCATGATGTACCGCTAGAGAATTCATGAATGGGAGTGAAGCGACAAACCTGACGCAGATAGGTCACGTGATCATGACAAAATAGCATATGTAGTACGTCCGAGTTCAATTCATACTGCTCACATTCATACTGTATAGAGCGTACTTTTCTAACAGTCGAGTAATTAGTTTAAATTCAAATGCAGTACCTACTGAGTAGTAGGTGATTTCAGACACACCCTAAAATACTTATACTGACACTGTTAAAAATTTATTCTCATGCACAACACTCTGTGTTTGCAGCCTTATAACCTAGTTAAATTTGCATATTACATATAGGACTTTAAGATCAGAAACATATCTGTTTAACGAAGATGCATTCATGTGGTCAAGTGTAAATGGAAAAGTTTTCACAAATCAGATAGCTAAACGATCAGAGAAATCTCAGTGACCGGGTGTAAACAGGCCCTTCCAGACAAGTGTGTTTGAGCTGATTGAAGCTGAAATCTTCAGGATTAGAAACACCAGTGCAAGAGTAATCAGTTATCAAAATAACATTTTGTCCTTCTCTAGTGTGAATGGATGTTTGTCACCGTTGACATATTTTCCCACAAGAGTCAAAACATTGTTTGGATCAGGGGTTCTCAAACTCGGTCCTGGAGGGCCGGTGTCCTGCAAAGTTTAGTTCCTACCCCAATCAGACACACCTGGTCTACCTAATCAAGCTCTTAACCTGCAGTCACACTGGACTTTTCTCCCTATAGGCTTCCATTCATACGCACACAAATGCGTCAGACCGGAAATGCAAGCTCGTGCGACAAGTTTCGCAGTGGGCTGCGTTGCAAAGTTCAAGCTTGGTGAACTCTGGCCTGCGAAATCGCATCACGTGACTGCGTGAGACCACTCGAAGATCAAAACATGACCTCTCTGGACAGAAATTTAAAATATGGACCATTTTCTTGCTTTTTTAAATTTCTAATCATCTTGTTGATCCTGCCTCTTTTCGCAGCACCATACAACAGAATTTCGCATGCACAAACTCTAGTGTGACCACAGCATTACTAGGCTTTCTAGAAACATCCTTGCAGGTGTGTTGAGGCAGGTTGGAGCTAAAATCTGCAGGACACCGGCCCTCCATGACCGAGTATGAGAACCCCTGGATTAGATGTTTACCTTCTGCTATGGAAACCAATATAATAGGTGTGCTTCCACCACCTACTGGACTGGAGTGTGAAGCATTGAAGGCCTTGCATGAAGAGACAAATGATGTCCTCCACAGATTTTTCTCCTCGCTTCGGGCAAATCAGTTTCCGGCCGAGCCACGCTCACAGTCTGGAACGTTGTGAACATCTGAGCACAATGATGCAAACTGTGAAACATCCTAGTCTTGGCACGTGACTCGGCTAATAAAAATAAAGCGCTGGAGAAATCTTTTTTATACACCCAACTAAATCTCAAATCATTTGCTTTGCTTTGCTTTGTTATTTTTGAAAACAAAAGTCTAACAACTGACATATTGCTTTTAAATGAGCAGAGAGTTCGAGAATATATCAAATGGGTACTACTAGAGGCACAGAAAGTACTCCTAAACCTCATGGTCAAGTAGTTTTTCAGACAACCCATCCATGTTTTGCACATCCTTAGTGGCTTTTTGTTGTGATCTCAGAATTGAATTGTTTCCTTGTAAGACCTTGTGTTTGGTGGGAGTGTTACTCTGGGCTATGAAGGGAATGCTGGAAGTATGCAAGGAAGTGTCTTTTCTCAGCTCCTCCCCCAACACACACACACACACACACACACACACACACACACACACACATGGCTAGAATCGTGGAGTTGGAATGTTTCCAGTCTCCTCCCCAGAGAGAAGACTGTGTTCTGATGTCCCAGTGAGAACACACACCACACACACACTTCACCCTCCTCAGGAATGTGTCTTTACTGTGTGTGTGTGTGTGTGTGTGTGTGTGGACTGCTTATAAACACAGCTGACCTCAACACTGCCTCACCGCACTGTCTTTCAGACTCGATTTGTGACACTGGCAGTGACTGACAGTGTTATTAGGTCAACCTTACAGGAATCAACTGAATGCAGTCCGATTACGGTGATCCAATAAGGTGTCATATCCAGGAATACAGGCCTTAAAACCGATCAGGTGTATTATGCGATGGACTGTCTCAGTCAGTCAGTATCACAAGAAAATGATGGGAACTTTTTTAATGATTAAAAGGATGTCATTTTGTAGTTGCTTTTCTCATAAATTGTAACTATATTTGTTGCACTTTTCTGCATAAAAGCCTTGTGAAAATTACCAACAAAAGCCAAAAAAAGCTTATTAAGCATATTTAAGCTTAATTTATTAATTCTTGCAGTTAATAAAGCAGGCATGGGAAGGTCCTGAAATTTAAAATGTGCTTTAATTTGACTTTGGTTTTAAATTAATGATGGGCTCATGTACTGTTTCTTCTTGCAAAATCTGGAAACACAAGAAGTACAGGTACACATCCAGACGAGAGAGACTCTAATATGCATTTAAATACTTCATTAACAGACAACAATACTTCAATAACAATATTAACATTTGTTCAGTTCCGTACACATAATTCAGAAAATATATACATACAGAATGAAGTTAATGTGGTTCTCACTAAAATCAGTGTGTAGAGGGCAGGCTAAAGCAATAAATTGTGAACTGACAAATCAAATTTATAGCTGCAATGTCAACATGGCCTAAATCTTCCAGTATCTGTGTGGACATGTTAGACTTGATCACATGACTTGCATCACCAAGATAAATAAGGGGGCAGGCATACACATGAACAGTGCTTCCCATAGGTTTGAAATATACTTGCAGTCGTAGCCAGATTGAAACACACCATTTACCCACATCACATAAATAGTTGAATATATGCGACAAACAAAACATAATTTAACTTTTAACAATCATTTTATTTATTATGACACTGTTATACACTGTTTCTTTTTAATGGGTTAAAGTAATAAAAAAAAGACTGCTGTAATAAAAAAAAGAAATCCACTATTTCTCTTATGCTATTGAGGAGCCATGTGCACCCACTGACAGGTAAAATCTGCTTCTCTCTCTCTCTCGTTCAAGTCCAAAGCAAACTTGAATGCCAAAGCATTTTAGATATGGATATACAATAGCCTATGTAATATACCCCAATGACGTAATCAAATTAATAAAATATACAGCAAATGAGAAATATATGACAGAAAAGGGAATAAAAACAGACTATCTCTAAAAATTATAAAAAATCACAAGATTAAAACGTGTAGATTATATAAATAAGGCAAATGCGTTGATTAACCATTACTAATGGTGTACATATATTTTTGCTGCCAGTTTAGACCAGTCATTTCGTCCTCTTCGAGTATATAGTAGTTTTTCCTGAGTCGTTTAGATTAAAGAATGAATTATTGAATGTTTCTCTCGCTCTCACACTGCAAAGCCAAGCGAAAGTAGGCTTCAGTAAAAAAAGGTAATGAAAAAACTCATACGATTAACGAAAGACAGCTTTAGAAAGCAAAAGGTTTAAGTGCCGAAAAGGAGCGTCTCTGTGTGTCTGCAAAGCATGTGAGACTGTCTGTGGGAGTGTTGACAGTTCACGCGCGCTCAGAACGAAACGGGTAAACGAGAGAAGATTTTCCATTACTTAATCGATTGCGGAAGTTTGGTCATATTAGGCGGATACAAATAGTGTAAAAAGATGATAATAATAGTAAAAAAAAAAACGTGTGACTAAATATACTTGGCGGCCGTTAAGTAAATGTGTGGGAAGCACTGCACAAACCTAAACATAAGTTATAAAACTACAGATTTATGCTACATATCCCATATGGTGCAATATGAATCCCAATTGAATACAATGAAATCTGCTGATTTCTGGAAAAAAAAAACTTTGGTGAAATAAGGAAATACTTGTACTAAATACATAACTGGCACTAAAGAGGACCAGATTGTTGGAAAGATTCATCTCAAAATAGTTAATTTTTTTCCCAAAGAATGTAATATATTATAGCTCATATCCTACATATTACTATTCTTTTCTTTTTGCCAGAATTCCTCTACTTCACTGAGGTGTTTTCCCATAGCTGGGGATTTTTTTTTCTTTTCTGGGATGACCAAGAACGGATGTGTAATAGACAAACGCATTAAAAACTGTCTGGGTTTAAAAACAGATTTCATCTTTTTTTTTTTTAAATTTCCTTAAAAGAGTGTGTCTTTTCTTTTAATAGATAACAAATACAGAAACCCAGATAAGAAAACCATGTTCTCTGGTTTGGATTGTGCATTGTGGTCTGGTTTGTGTGGTGGCATCATGCTGTTCTAGATGTACAGACTAGTTTTCTTGCTAACAAAGCAGGATTATTAATGGTATTAGTGTGTTTACATGGAAGAATGTTTGTCATATAGTCTGTCTTTGCCTTATTTTAAAAGTCTTGAGCAAAAGGGAAAAAGCACTTGCTTCCTTTTTTCTGATAAATGCACAGCTTCTAAGAGGGGAAGTAACTTCTATTTGTGCTTCCACGTACATACCAATTGTGCACAAATATGCATAAAAAACCTCACAGAAGTGGTTGAATCTTAAGTTAGGGATAAAGTACATTCAGGAGGTTGTTATTTCCATCAGGCTTATCAGCAGCCTGATGCAAAGCGGAGGGCTGTTGTATAAGACTGAAGGGCTTTATTTGTCAAAAACAACCTCCTGCATGTACTTTATTACGCGTATTACACTGCTACTTGCCACAAAACATAAAAATTAAATGAAACATTTTTCCTAGTCGTAATAGTTGATAAATTCTCTAATTATACCCAAAGCTGACAGAAACGAAAACAGCTGATGGAGTGTGCAGTGGTCCCTCGTTAATCGTGGGAGTTTTGTTCTAAAAATAACCCGCAATAAGCGAAATTCGTACTACAGTATTATAAAATGAAACCAAAGATCAAAACCATTTGATCTTCATTTATTTATTCCATAATGGCGCCCTACAGCCACGTAACTTCTACTTTCCTTTAGCATGTCCAGAAGTCCAACTTTTTGTGCGATAGTTAGCATCTTCCTCTGCCTTTTGGGTGCTACCGCAGGTGCCTTTTACAGTGCAGAATGTTTCGTCGACATTGTGGGGAGAAAACTTGCAAACATACAGTAACAGCACTTCAGAGTCACACTGCTAGCGATCGAAGATTTATGGAAATTTGTCAAGCTGAACGCATTCTGTACTCTACAGGAGACACGGCACGGAGGAGATTGATTGACAATGGTCTATAGCCAATCAGGGCGCAGAACACAATGCGCTAATCAGTATGGAGAACACAATGCACTGTATAAAAAAAAAAAAAAGCATGTCAAATTGCAGGATAATTTCTGCGAGGCTGCGAAAGGTGGGCCGCGTTTTAGTGAGGGAGTACTGTACACTAACCTGTGCATTATTCAGTCACAAGATTGTGGCAAACACTCAAAGACGCCAAGCTGACAGATATGAAACTGGCTTAATAAACATAGACTAACCCACGTATTATTCATTCACTAGATGGCACCAAACAGTTAAAAACTGTTAAAAACAGCGGCGTGACAAGACAAGCAGAAAGATATGGCTTTGAACGTTTTCACTGACGGTCAAGGTTATTCGAAGTTCCCGGATGCGTTTTTTAGCAGTTAGATAACATCTCACTCAAATTACTTTTGCTAATTGTTCAAACGACTTAATTAAAATGCGTTGAAACAACACAATTCTTAAGGTTTTTTGGGGGGGACAACTTAATTGTTTCATGTTAAATTTGTAAAAATGATTAACTTAACTTAATCGATTTGTGTTGTGACAACATAAAGGAATTGTGTGGAACCCAGCATTTTTTTGCAGTGAATGTCGCAACTGACCAATCAGAATTGAGTATTTAGACAGCTGTGTCATACGTAACGTAAAATTCACCACAGGTGCCTCTGTCTGTACTTTCGTAACCAAACTTCAGTGATGCTTTGTAAAGTGACCAATAATCAACATCACCATGTTTGTTTTTCAGGAGTAGCAGTGGCACAATCCCGTATTGTCAGTCATGGTGGCGCTGTCGCTGAAGATCGGGGTGGGGAATGTGGTGAAGACGATGCAGTTTGAGCCCTCCACCGTGGTGTACGACGCCTGTCGAATCATCAGGGAGAGAGTTCCAGAAGCACAGCTCGGACAACGTGAGTCTGTCAGCTGTATACTCAGAACCCTGTTGTTGTTTTTTTTGATCATTTCTGAAGTAAACAGACTGGGGTGAACAGTAAAACTGTATACACACACACACACACACACACACACACACACACACACACACACACACACGCACACACACACACACACACACACACACTCACACACACACTCACACACACACACACACACACACACACACACACACACACACACACACACACACACACACACTCACACCCACACCCACACACACACACAAACACACACACACACACACACACACACACACACACACACACACACACACACACACACACACACGCACACGCGCACACACACTCACACACACACACACACGCGCACACACGCACACGCGCACACACACTCACACACACACACACGCGCACACA
>CAIGQW010001968.1:1571712-1603827 GCA_903798125.1 Danio choprae
TATTTGGTTAAAATGATAACTATTTAGTAGTTAGTTGAGTTTTTTGTGATAAATTAAAGTGATAGTTCACCAAAAAATGAAAGTTTATTCACTCTCAAGTGGTTTCAAAATAGGGCTGCACAATACTGGGAAAATATGCAATCAATATATTTCTTTTGATATATATTCTCCTCAAAAAATGATGTTTTTATTAGCCATGTTTTTTTAATTATTAATTTATGTAATGGTATTAAAATAAACAGGTATAAAACATTTTTTCTGATCTAATTAATTGTTATTGAGACAAAAAAAATTGGCTATTGTCATTTTCCTCTCTTGTATTGGCTCCCGACATTAGTGTTCATTTTCAGCTCTAGGGCTGCTTTAGCCAGTAGCAGAACAGCAACTACTGAGGACGTGGGAATAAAGATAGTAAGGCCCCATCTAATAGGTCAAATTTAGACAAACAACAAGTGCATAAAATAAATGTAATTTTTCACACATTGCATATACATTTATCACGATAATGAGAATTTTGCGATATATTGTGTAGGCCTGTTTCAAAATTTGTTGTATTCAACCGGAGAAAGTCAAACAGGTTTGGAAAAGCGATGTGGAAAGGGAATTATGACAAAAGTTTCCTTTTTGGGTGAACTATCATTTTAATATGACACTAAAACCGCCAGTCTCGTCTTAATGAGTGACTCATCAAACTTATTCAAGACGGCCAATTTACTGTATTTAGAGATGAACTGACTGTCTTTATGAAAGAATCATCGATTTATATGCCCTCCAGAAGCCTGTGTTCTGCAAGTCAAGCCGTATTTAATCATATAGGCCTTTATGCAATGCAAATCATGTCAAAATAGCTTTTACAGAGAAAAAAGTAGAAGAAAATCAGCAATGAAGTTTCATCGCTGTGCAATAAATTCAGTTCATAAGGGAGGTATTAGTTCACTGATTTTGTTCCGTCCAAAACATATGTCATTATTAAAGGATGTGATTCACTGTGAAGTGCATTATGGTGCCAAGCGGTGTGTAAATTATACATATAATATTGTGGGGTCAAAACATACAATACGCATGCTTACGTGAAACAAATTCAGGTATTTCATCTATTACATCATATTTCTTAATTAAACCTTCAGTGTTTTGAGAAATGAATGGATTTTGACCTACAATAACCTTGTTAAACTTGTTTTTTATATATAAAACTATAGAAAGTTTGCAGTCCTGGATGATAATGGAAGATTGTTACTGTGCGAGTATAGGCAGATGTTACATTATACACCTCGAATATGAATTTCCTATTAGGTTATATGTTGATCCAAATAACCTTTTTTATTAGAAAAGTGTCCATAGTTAAAAATGTTCAAATAAAGGTCTCAAGGTCTATGCACACTGAAGTCCAAAAGTTTCGTATGCGTTTTTTAATATTTATATCCTAAAATTTGTCACGTACACAAACTTTGCACACTGAGTCCGATGCATAATAATTAATCCATTCCGAAATAAACGGAGAACATTTTGGGGTCAATTCAAACAGTGATACATTGTTCTCCTCTCCAAAGTAGAAAAAGAAAGAGGAATAGGCTACATATTGTGTTCATCCAATACTGCATAGAGAGAAAGGAGAGTTCTCCTCCTTAACAAATAGCTGCGCTGGATTATCCAAAAATGCAAAGTTTATTTCAGGAAATCAGTGGAATTTTGATACATTGCTTGTGATTCTTCACACATTTATGTATGTAAACAAATCTGCAACAGAGACTGGCAGTACCTATAGACATTATAATAGATTGCGGGCACGTTGACATATCAGAGCAAGAGACCGAAGCGGACCATGAGGCGTTTAGCAGTACGTCAAATGTATGGATGACACACATACACACACACACACACACACACACACACACACACACACATACAGCCCAAACAGCAGCAGGGGAGAAGTGCGCCTCACTGAATCCAGCATAGGGGTTCTTGACTGTCCAGCACATTCTGTCTTATATTATGCACTGTGTTTGTCATAAAGTTATCTGTGGCTAAAATGACGGCATTCTGTATTTATCTTTTTGCATGTATGGTGGCTGTGAAATGTCAAACAACCTCTCAAACCCGGTTTTATGACTGACGGAAGTTTTTTAGGCAGCATGTCAATATGATTCACACAACGTGAGGTCGAAATTATTTTTTAACGAGCGAAAAATACGGACGGAAATTTCAGATTCAGTGTGCAATAACTGTCAAAGTTGGAAACGCAATTTTTGCTTTATTTTTTAGTCAGTTTTTTGATTGGTAGATCATGGCAAGGTTAGGGATCTTGGGATAAGTGCTTTAATTTGGGGGGCAACCCCCCCCCCCCCCCCCCCTCTAATTCACATCCTGGTAACATGTTTGGAAATAAAGTATACCATATTAGACTAATTAGGAATTGTTAAAACACTTGTATTTTTTTGCACTTTTTTTTGTTAGTTTGGTTGTTTCTGTTATCCTCATTTGTAAGTCTATGATGAAGGCGAAATAATTGTTTTACTTGATCAAATCAATGAACTTGATTGATTATTGGTTAATTATCAATTTGTTGTTTAATTTTAGTTTCGTATGACATTTATTTTTTTCATAAACACTTTCATTGTAATTTCTAGCAACACTAGTCAAATGATCCTTATTCGGCTAAAATCCCAGCATATTTTATCTGAATTTGATTTCCCTTTTTAGTATCTGTTCCCCTCAGATTCTTTTCCCTCCTAAGATTGAAGAAAGAAAGAAAAAATACCAGAGAAGCCAAAAATACCAAAGAAATCAAGCGCAAATCTAGTTTGTGGTATAATGGGCCTATGTCAGGGTGCGGCTGAGTCCCAGCTGTTATGTAATAGTCCTCAGAACTGTTCAACATACTTGTCTTAGTCATTCGTCTCTTTGACGGCTACTCTCATCCAAACTCCACAGATTATGTGGAATGCGTAGCAGTCTTAACTAGCTTGTCTCTCAGTGTTGCTGCAGTACTTTGAAAGACACCAGCTAATTCCTGAGAGAAAAAGCTCCAATTCTTTTTTGGAATCACCATTTTATAATCATAGTCATTGTTGCTATTTACAGAGCCTTAATTTGGGTAAAATTTTAAATAATAAAACATCTTAATTCACTGAACCAGTCGCAAAAGAAAAAAGACAAAGTTTCAGTTTCCACTGCTTGTTATTGGTCACTTTTTGGCTGCAGTAGCTGTTTTGAATTTCGAATGTGTAATTTACACTTGGCTCAACACTTTTTTTTTTCTTCTTCTTCTTCAGGTCAAGTCAGGAAAGTGTCCCTACCACAAACTAATGAGAAAAATGCTTTTGTAATTTTGTAGTGTTGTGTTGTAATAAAACTCGCACTACAAGAGTTTTAGGCTGATTTATAGTGCAAACATAACCTGCAGAGACATCAGTAGCTATGTTTGCATCCAAAGATAAAATTAGATTTATGCCGAAAACTGGAATATCACAAAAACATTTGCGTTTGAAAGCACCGACGAGTCAAAGAGAATAAAATGGTCACTTCCTGATAAACTAGCGGCAAATATCAAAAAGAAAAATTAAATTTTGCTGCCATAGGAGAAGCCAGTGTGGGCCACTGATGAAAATCAATGAATGTGCTGTGGCTTTTGGAGGTCTGAGATGCTCTTTTGGCGGTGGTACGGTACGCTTTTATGGCTGTTTCCACTGTCAAAAGGTACCAAAAAGTGAACCGTACCTTACCACTTTTTGGGTACCATTTCAAAAGGTTACCTAGCACAACAAAAGGGTACCAAAAGGCGGAGTGAGATACACAGCTGAACACTATTGGTTTACAGAGAAACGCCACTAGTGCGTGCACAAGCCAGGAGAAAGAAAACAAAGGAAGTGCCATTTTTAAATACACAGCCGAGACATTACACATAATGAGCCATGGTCGGCCCGAGTGCAAACAAACCTTGTCGTCATCTTGATGAACAGCCACAAAGCCAAGAAGAAGAGCATGATCTACCATGTGTCCTGTTGTTGTGTACGAGGCCGTCTAAAAGCACAAGTGGTTTCACTTTCTCTAGAGATTTGCATGCGTTTACTGCGCGTCTATATTTTATATAACGAACTTGAGCTGATGATAATAACGTGCGCGTGATTATTGAAATGCGGCTCACATCCTTTCAAAAGTAGACAAACGCGAGAGGGAGGCGCAAAAAAACAAAGGAGAAGCATGAAAAAACAAAGGAGCAAATGATTCTTTCAGCAACTTAAATGAACAAACTGCCATGTTTAACTATTATCATCATCTTTTGGACTATTATGAGCTCAAAATGACAATTACTTTTTAACAAGATGTTAACGTTACATGTGCTGATGAAGAATAAAGATGATAAGGCCTAAATGTATGGTTTTGTTTTTTTTTTTGTAATTGGTAACATTTTAGAGACTGTGAGGCTTTGTATGTGTTCAAATGTTTTATTTTTTTTATATAATCGCAGACGTATGACGTAACTTTACAGTAGGCTATTTCACATTATCATTAATCTGCAGATATAATTAAATACTGTTCATAGAAAGGTTAGTAATTACCATTTATACCCAAGTATTTATGTATATAAAGCATTTGTTTAGTAAGAAGTGCTTCTCATACGATATGAGAACTTCGAGTGAGAATGACGTCGACTGCCACCATTGGTACCATTTGGCAGTGGAGACACAAGCCTGATAAAGGTGACCCGTACCGTACCATACTGTACCACTCAGTGGAAATGAGGCATTTGGGAGCGCAGATGATCAAGACAGTTCTGGAAGTTATAATACTGAACCACTTTGATGGCAGACTTTGCCTGAGGGATTTTAGAATGACCAAAACAAAATTTCAGATGTTCTACAATGTGGTCAGTCAGCTGGTTTGTCCATTAATGCCGTCCTATTTCACCCATTTTATTTTTAATCAAATGATCAGTTTAAACAAAATCACATGACTTTTTTGATGCGCATGTTGGAATTTATTCAGTAAATGTGTTTCCATCGTAGTTTATGAGAATTTCTTTCTTATCGCGTAAAAAGTTTATCCTACTCAGCTGTGCGCGTTTATTTTTTTAAAAGCATTTTCAAAAATGTTTGCGCTTCTTGACATTTCCTTTAACATCTGTAGTGTAAACCCTGCATTACATTTTTTTTTACTTTTGCAGCTTACATTTTTAAATACAAACATGTGTTCTCTTTGAATGGCCTATAAAACAGTAAGATCCCTATACACCATAGTTCTGGCATGCATCTTGAATGGACTACATTAAGAATGGTTTAGGATGTTTTGTAAACCCAGAAAGTCATGGAAAAGATGTGGAGTTAATGCATTACTCTGATATTAATCTATCAGGTCGTAAAATCCCCGCTAACTCTTCTGTCATCTTGCAGCCAGTGACTATGGCCTGTTCCTGTCAGACGATGATCCAAAGAAGGGTATTTGGCTGGAAGCAGGCAAAGCCCTGGATTACTACATGCTTAGAAACGGGGTAAGTGTAGTATTTCATCTCTGAGTGCAAAATCAATAAAATGTTTTCTTGTCACGTAATCACAAGAGTGGACATATCATGGGAGTTACTTCTCTAATTGCATCAGTATTGGCTTGAGTAGACTAAGAATTGTTAAAAGCATTTGTAACTGGAAATGACTTGGGAGCAGCTGTCAGAATAAATGTTAAGATAATGTGATATTCTTCAAAAGGCCTTATCTAAGAGAGATGTTTAACGCTTGTAGTATGCTCGATTTATGTATCTTATTTAAACACCTTTTATTAGGATACTCTGGAGTACAAAAAGAAACAGAGACCCCTGAAGATCCGCATGTTGGATGGAACAGTCAAAACAGTTATGGTGGATGACTCAAAAATCGTCAGTGACATGCTAATGACCATCTGTGCCAGAATAGGTAAGTTACTGTCCATATGAAAAACCAGTACTGAAAGTGGGTGACTTGTAGTCAAGGCCAGATCTTTCCTGGTTTATATTATACATAGACTACGGGTCTTTCACCAAGTCTTCTCATGACTGGGGTACCACAGGGTTCAGTTCTTCGACCACTGCTTTTGTCTGTAATATTTATATAATTGTAAAACCGGTCTCACCAAGTCTTCTCATGACTGGGGTACCACAGGGTTCAGTTTTTGGACCACTGCTTTTGTCTGAAATATTTATATAATTGTAAAACTGGTCTCACCAAGTCTTTTCATGACTGTGGTACCACAGGGTTCAGTTCTTGGAGCACTGCTTTTATTTGTAATATTTATTTAAATGTAAAACTGGGCACACCGAGTCTTCTCATGATTGGGGTACCACAGGGTTCAGTTCTTGGAGCACTGCTTTTGTTTGTAATATTTGTATAAATGTAAAACCGGTCTCACCAATCTTCTCACGACTGGGGTACCACACAGTTCAGTCCTTGGACCATGCTTTTGTTTGTAATATTTATATAAATGCAAATATTGCACAGGATAGTGATTGATTGAGGCTTTGCAAAAGTATCTTTAAGTGTTTAAATGAAGTATTATGAAAAATTTAAGGAGAAACTAAAACTCTTCTGATTTCCTAGGCATTACAAATTATGACGAGTACTCACTGGTGCGTGATGTGGGAGAAGAAAAGAAGGAAGAGACCACAGGAACACTGAAGAGAGACAAGACCCTCCTGAGAGATGACAAAAAAATGGAGAAACTCAAACAGAAACTTCATACAGATGACGAGCGTATGTCACAATACCTACATATACATATTTTGTCTGCTATTTTAGCAGGTCTTCAATACAATAATTTGGGTTACAGTTCAATCTAGTTGAATTCAATGATTCTGATTTTAATGTGTATTCAGTGAATTGGTTGGATCATGGGAGGACGCTGCGGGAGCAAGGTGTCGAGGAGTCTGAAATGCTGCTTCTCAGGAGAAAGTTCTTCTACTCAGACCAGAATGTGGATTCCAGAGACCCTGTACAGCTTAACCTGCTGTATGTGCAGGTAAAAACCCACAGGAAATCCTCCTTGCATCACAATCATGACTTTATGTCATCAGTTAAATGGCGTTTTTGCTTCAGAAGCACTTTCTTTCAAGAATTCTGCTTATCCAAACTGAAATGATAATCTCAGAAAAAGATCAAATAATTTTGTCACAAATGTGAAAAGAGTAAAATAATGGTGCAGGTCGCACCGCACTCAATCAGCTTTTCATGTTTGGTTTAAAATGTAGTCTATGACGTTTATTTATGTATGATCTTTAGTATCGAGTCAAGTTATTAAATTACTCTCGAGAAGCTGAGTTACATTTCAGTTATTAGTTCATAATGAATTTCAGTTATGTAATTATAATGAAATTTTTTTTTGAAATAACTTATCTAACACTGTTGGCACAGTATTTTTCACATGGGTAAACTGTTATGAATTTCAGATACCCCCAGTTTTGTAGTCCACACAATGCAAATACGTTATCTTCAAAATCTTGTTTTGCCTGACAGAATGTTAAGACTCTGACAGTATGGATAACTTTGGATAAAAAATATCACGGTATTGTGATTGCTGCTCTAAAATATCTACTTTTTAAATGTCTGGTTAAAAAACAGCAACTTTTGTTTCATTGAACGCAATATATTTTAATGGAAAAAACATTTAAAATATTTTGGAACCGTAGATTTAGATGAGGAGGGTCAGTTTCTAAGATACAGTTGCCCTAAAAAATTAAATACTAAATACAAAATAGTATTAAAAAAAAAACCACGTTAAAAAAAAAACCCTTACAAATACCGTAGGAAGGGTATAACAGAAAATGTTGGTGGTTTTAAAACCTTGACTTTTCTAAACTGCGGTAAACCTTGGCACCTGTTATTGTCCCATTCCTGCTGGAGGCTAAAATATAAACAAAAAGCAGCATTTTCAAATGTATCCAGATTAGATGTACATACATCAAGATGTGTAGATGACACTAAAATCTATGCTTATCTACAATCCCACACTATCAATTGGCATGTTGAAAATCAAATATGATCTGAATGTCTGTAAATGTGCCACGTTATGCATGATTTTCTTCAAGGTATGAACAGACAGATTACTTCTTGTTGGAAATGTGCCTGGTTCATTATATTAGGATGTTGCTAGTTTTGTTCAAATTCAGGTACATTTAAGGTTTCGTCTTTTCTATTCCAGGCCCGTGATGACATTTTGAACGGCTCTCACCCCGTCTCCTTCGATAAGGCCTGTGAGTTTGCTGGATACCAATGCCAGATCCAGTTTGGAGACCACAACGAGTCGAAACACAAACCTGGATTCCTAGAGTGAGTGCTCCACATTTATATCAACCGTATAACTATAGTTTTTGTGTGTTGTCGTTGAATAGAAATCCCTGTATTTGTGTTGTTAATGTATAAACATTTAATCATGATTTAAATGGTTATTTTATACTTAAGAAACTCAAGAAATGATCCCAAACTGCATGAAAAATAAGAACACACTCAAATAAACATTTATTGTAACAAATCCTTTTTTAAAAGAAGTCTTAAGCAGATTATCAGATAAATATGATTTTGATTTTGTAGGAAAATTTTTAGAGAAAAATACACTGGAAGAATAAATCTACGGTAATAAATATACGGTTAAAAAACAGCAGCTGTGGTTGCCGGAATTTTATCGATAAGAAATACAGTAGGAACGTAAAAGTAATTTCTAAATTTAACGGTATTTCCTCTTTTTTTTTTTGTCATACATCAATGTTTTGATGTTTTAATGTCTACACAACATAACTTTGTTACACAGACACAAACACAACCATAGGCATATGCTCATCACAAACAACTTCCACAAGCAGAAAATCCTACAAATATATAGAAGACGCTCAGTGTGTCATTCACACAACTACTAAACACAATCATGGTAACACACATAAAATTAAAGTAATGCAATAAACATCATGTATCAACATTAGATATTAAATAAAAGACTAATCTGCATAACTCAAGATAAAAAAACTGAAAAGAACAATAGTATTGTCAACAAAATATAGTAGAGTCATGCAGGGAATTCTGGGAAAGTGAATTTACGGTTATTCACTGTATATATTAAAGAAGCTTACTGTTAGGTAACATATTTTACTGTAGTATTTTTACAGGTTTTTTACCATTTTACTGACATTTTTTACAGTGTATGCCAAATGAATCTTCCCTAAAACATTTTTGTTTTGCTTTGCCAATGTCTTGCAGTGCTTTTCTTTTGTCATATTATTTTCTAAACTGTATGTTTTGAAAAGGGGATATCAACATCAGTCACATCGTTGATGAGATTAACACAGTTTCTATAAAAGTTTTTCTCTAGTGCATAGTTTTTCACTTATTAAGCTTCAGTGATAAAATTACATACAAACTCAGTGATTAAATTAGATACAAACATATGACTTTTGTTAAGGGACCATCATCCATTACACGCTCTCATCGAAATTGAGGTGTTTTAAATCCATAATATTTGCCTTGACATTAAATATAAATGTATACCATTGCACTTGTGGACTCTATACATTAATATTGGCTATATTAAGATACAAATAGAGTTATACAAAAACTATGATTTGTCATTACGCAACCTAGCTAGATTGATAATCAATTTTTGGTTTAACATAATTCATTTTGTTCTAAACATTTTTTGCAGTTAAGTCTATATTTAGGACTACAGATACTATTAGCTAATAATGTAGCTAAGATGTGGCATGCTATTCATGGTTTGACAATTCATTTAGTCCTATATCACTTTTGTATTGTATTTTTGTATTATAGATTATATTTTAGGACTGCGTCTACAGCTACCCAGACATGGCCAAACACAGGCTACTGGGTAACAGATATTAAAAGCAAAAACACTTTTATACCCAGCACGATCTACTGCTAAATTTGCCAAATTCTCAAAAGTCAGTAGTTAATCATTGCCTGCTGTCTGTTTCTTCCAGTTTGAAGGAATTCTTGCCCAAAGAGTACGTCAAGAACAAGGGCGAGAAGAGGATCTTTCAGGTGAGGTTTTGTACAGTTCATTATAGGCCTTTTTTTAAAAAAAAATTATATTAGGCACAACTGTACATGTATTTGCAGTTATGTATGATATGTGTGTTTTACATTTATACTGTGGATTCTATGTCTATGGTTTCTATTGCATTGCTTAAAGACCAGGTTATATGGGTTTTCGAAAAATTTCTAATTTGTAGTTTGTAGTGTAGCTGACCTTCAATGTAAACATTCTGCAATGTTGTTAATCAACAAAGTGTCTGATGAATAAAGATAGTGACGACGTTTACATGGACATCAGTATTCCAGTTATTTAAATCTAATTATTTGCCTTAATCTGAATAAGACAATAATTTAAGTAATAAGGTGTTTACATGAGTTGCTTTTTTAATGTTTCCTTTTTACATTCTTTTTACATAGTACATAGTTTGATTAACGTTGTTACGTCACCATTCGACGCTAGTTTCCTACAGCGTTTTACACAGTAGTTTGCATTCGTCATGGCACCATGTATGATTTTGAGCGTTTCATTTTTAATTTTGCTACAAGTTCAACTGCAGTTAATTTCTCACAGATTCTCAAGCAGCAGCCTTTTCTGCTATTTCACCTCTGCCATTTCATTCACTAAATTTTCAATCACGCTCCTGCAACAAATTCAGAGGTACTGGATGAGAGCATAATAGCAATTGTTTGGCACTCACACCAAATATGTGCTCTCTTGCTTGAAACCATTCTGTCATTTATTTGTCATCAAACACCTGACAACTGCAATGTGTGCATCCTGTCACAAAATGTAGTGACAAGTACTACAAAACGGTAATAGTTTAAGGTGTTTACATGTCTGTACTGCACTTCAATAATGCGACTAAAATATGAATACTCCACATGCCTTGATTCGATTTCTGTTTAGTTTGATTATGACTTTATTTAGATTAAGCTAATAAAAAAAAATCTGAATATTGGTGTACATGTAAACGTACTCATCGTCTCTCAAATTAAAGTTTTGCTTCTGAATCACTTTAACAAGTTGTTATATTTTATGGAGTCTTTTGCCTACTAACAAACTGCATCAACACAAACACAGTAACTTATTTGCATAATCCTTGCCTGCCCATGAAACAATCTGAAATCGTTGTTTGGTTTTCCAACACAGAACAGATACAGAACGACCAATCAAAGGAGACTTGGCTAGCCGACCAATCAGAACATGGTTATGGAAGGGGTGGGGTTTACAAACCTTAAAGGTCCCGAGAAACTAAAATAACGTTTTTTAAATGTTAGTTTTAAGGCTATCTACAAGCTCGTGTGCTCCAAAACAGTGACAAAATTCACGTTTCGAAGATACAAACCTGATATAAACTTCCAAAGCTTGCAGTTTGTCACTTTTGCCTAAATATGTCAATGATTTTTTGACATCATCTCATACTTAAGTTTCTCATCAAATCTTCTCAACCAAATCAAATGCTCTGTAGTATCTTACATCTCCCGCCCTCTTGAAGACGCTGCTCATTTGCTTTTCTTTTGATTCGCTTGAGCTCAATCACTCTCACTGGCAGAGCTGTGATAAAAACAAAACGCTATTGGCTGTTCTTTATAAAGGGGAGAAGCTGCTATATGTCCCACCCTGTCTTCATGATTCAGTTGAGATTGTCACATTTTAATAAAAGATGCATATTTCAAAGCACTTCACTTGACCTTTAACGTGACATTTGATTCAAATGCAAAATGATTCTTATATTAAATGCATATTCTGAGAAAATTACAACGTACTTAGGACATTAGATGCATTTAAACCTGCTGTATCGAACTCTAACAAAATATTAGGACCTTTAAAATACCACATGACCTGCTCTTTAAGTATTGTGTACATTATCAATTGCTTATGAATGAGCATGAAAATACAGACCTCTTGATGTATTACTGTTGATGCCAAACTAATTTAAAACTAAATGATAAACTCTTCACTTACAGGCTCACAAAAATTGCCAAAACATGACCGAGATCGAGGCCAAAGTCAACTACGTCAAACTAGCCAGATCTCTGAAAACATACGGAGTGTCCTTCTTCTTAGTCAAGGTAACAATTGTGTTCTGATGTGAATTAGTGATATAGAGTTATCCTCATCTCTTGAGCTATTGGTAATTGATTTTTCTCTCTACAGGAAAAAATGAAAGGAAAGAATAAGCTCGTGCCACGTTTGTTGGGCATTACTAAAGAGTGCGTGATGAGAGTGGATGAGAAAACCAAAGAGGTGATTCAGGAGTGGAGTCTGACCAACATCAAACGCTGGGCTGCTTCTCCAAAGAGCTTCACTCTGGTACAGACACACAGACACACACACACACACACACACACACACACACACACACAGTGTTTTTAGTGTTAAAGGCATAGAAAGGGATGTGGTCATCCGTTACTCAACCTGGTGTTTTTATAGTTTCGTTTACCCTAGTTTTTTTTATTTTTTATTTTTTTTAGGACCACATAAAATGGCAATGAATAGCGACTAGACTGCAAATGCTTGTCTTACTTACATTTTTTCTCTTGTATTTAGTCCAAATATCTAAAAATTCTGAAATCAAGAAACATTTTCTAGACAAGCAAACATATTGTCTTGTTTCCAGAAATAATAGGCCAAAATAAAATCTTAAACAAGCAAAATAATCTGCCAATGGGGTAAGCAAAATAATCTTGTTTTACCTTTTGACATAAGATTATTTTGCTTACCCCATTTGGCAGATTATTTAGCTTGTTTTAAGGAATACTGTCTAGAAAATGCTTCTTGATTGAAGAATTTGGACTAGAAACACGACAAAAACTCTAAGTAAGAAAAGCTTTTTTTGCAGCTTAAAAAAGAAGCATAATTATGTTCTCATAGGACACATTTTGTCGTTACATGATATTGTTAACAAATAAAATAGTTTCTATGTTGTCATTTTGGAATTTTTTGTATGATTTATTTTAAATTGTTCATGGTTTTTATAATTTCATTTCTCGTTAGCTCCCAGCAGGTCCCTCGTGAACCCAAGAGAAACTAATAATGCTTAATAATGATTTTCAGTAGGGAAGTCAGAGCCTGCATTAGTTTGACAGCCTTTGAGTTAGTTCCTGTTTCATGTAGTAGACTAAACCGAAGCAATAATCAAAGCTGTCTCCATAAATCAGGAAGAGATATGGATCTGATATTTTGCCCAGTTGTTAATGCATTATGAAGCACTGCAGTAATTCAGTTTTTAGGTTCCGGTTACAGACATATTGATCATCTTAAGGCCAATTTGTTCCAGTTTCTTTAAAGGGATAGTTCACCCAAAAATTAAAATTACTATTGAAAGTTGCTGATACCCATTCACTTCGATAGTAGGAAAAAATGACTATGCCAGCAACCAGCATGTTTCAAAATATCTTTTTTTTTTGTGTTCAGCAGAAGAAAGAACCTCAAATAGGTTTTGAACAAGTGAAAGGAGAGTAAATGATGACAGAATCTTCATTTTTGGGCAAACTATTCCTTTAACTTCTAACTCCGATAACTACTTAACTACGATAACTACTCCGATAACAGCTTAGAAAACAGCATCATCTCAAGATGTTGATGACACAAATCAATTTATTAGGCCTCTGCTATAGCTACAGTGTAGGAGCAGCCTATAAACACCATAGATAAGAATTGTGCAAATTTACTACATAGCTATTGGTATGTATGTTTGTCAATTTAGAATAGTTTTTTTTTATTTGGTGAGACAGTAACTCCATTTACCACTGACCTCGCAGGCCTTTTGCATTCAGCAAATACATTAGAGACTAAATTAAAGGTGATATTTGAAAAAAAGCATATAGAGGCAATACTACGTTGTTTTTACTTAGCTTTTTAGGTTTCATGTCATGTGTCTACTCTTACCTCTTCAGGACTTTGGAGACTATCAGGATGGTTACTACTCAGTTCAGACCACTGAAGGAGAACAGATTGCACAACTCATTGCTGGATACATTGACATCATTCTCAAAAAGGTAACATGCTATGACAGGGGTGTGCAGCATTGACAAAAATATGTGTAATTAAGGCCTCTCATGAGTAAAGAATTATGACACCTGAACCACTAATAGATGCTGAAAAGTTCACGTAATAATGAATGATTCATCAATTCAAATGATTCATTGATTTGTTAAAAACAGCTATTCATTTATAAACCACTGTTGAACATTAAAATGATCAGTGATTAGTTTAAAAACAGATTTATTCAGAAACAACACACTACAGTGTTGCCATGTGATGCACAAATATTTTGCTCCAGCTTTTTTGGAACCATTTTGTTGGCGAAAAAACAAACAAACTGAAAATATCTAAATGTAGCTCACTTAATATTGACTTCACTTTTGCTTGTGCGAAGATATTGCATAACTATATTATATCTTACGAATAGTTGCATAAAAGAAAAAGAATGCATGCGTATTTTTGCTTTCATAAATTGAATTATAGAATCTAGAATATTCTAACAGGCTTCATCACAGAGCGAGTGCCTTTGGATCCACAAGTGTGTTTTTGTTTTTGGGTTTTTTTGCGAAATGAGTGACATTCTTAATTTTAGCATGCACATTGTTAAAAAAAATTAACAAATTATCATAGATAATAAATATCACACAATCTGAATTCAAAGATTTTACTAGAGTTAAACCAGAGTACCCATAATCTGGTATTGCAGGTTTTCCAAATGGCATTTTTGAAAACTCAGTGACCTTGCAATCAACTTTGCATTAACAACTCTCCCTAACATCAGAATCAGAAATTTATTCGCCAAGTGTGCACAAACACACAAGGCATTTTTTGTATTTTACAGGAGCTCGGGGTACATGCATACATATCAACACAAGAAGACAGAAGTCGAGAATTTAAATAAGTCAAGAATAAAGTAAACAATAAAAATGGATCAAATTGAGCATACTTTAACATGACTTTCTTTGAAGTCTTTTTTTCTCTGAAATGTATCTTTGGCTTTACCACATAATTACATCAACATCCACATCACATACAGCATGCCACAAAAAGTAGCACAAATACATTCAATATCATCACATAAATCACATTAAAAATGCAATTAACCCTGTTCCTACTTAAAACCCAGTATTTAAAATTCGAATGGCAGTTGGCACAAATGACATTTGATACACATTTGTCTTTACTTGAGGTTGCTAAAGCATCTTTTTGATGGCAAAAGCTGAAATTTTATATTTAAGAGATAGGAACAGTCTTCAATAATGACGTGCTTTCTGTTTAATTCTCATTAGATACATTTCATTTAGTTATCTTTGTGGTTTACCTACAATTGCACTGGCAGTTTTTACTACTCGACACTGTTTTGCTTTTCTTTAATCATACCATGCAATCATGTTAAAACTCAACCCATTCGACCAAATTCTTACAGTTTATATCATCTCTAAAATATGTTGACTCACACCAAATTGTTGTAACCTCCTAATAAGATATAGGCCCAATCCCAATTCTACCCCTTAGCCCTTCCCCTTATGTGAAGGGGTAGGGGTGTCCCAATTCTCTTTAGCTTGAAGGCGTAGGGCTAAGGGGAAGGGCTAGATAGCCCTTGAAACAGAGATTTTTCAGGACCACACTCGAAACCAAAGGGTACGAAAATTTCCCAGAATACACCATCTACAACGGCAGCATGGCTGCACACAGAAGTAAGAAGATGCACAAATTAGTATTTTTTTGTCATTATTACACATTTTTACAACAAACAAGCATGTGTTTTAATACATTCATAACCACGTTTATGTTTTAGTGTTGTAGTGGTACCCCTATTTCTTAGGGGTACATTTTGAAGCCCTTTCCCCTTCACACTCTGTTTCAAGGTCCAAGGTCCAAGGGGAAGGGGTGGTGGTGCAAAAATATAATTAGGATTGGGCCGTAATCTCTGCATTGTTTTTTTTGTTTTTTTAATACATTCTACTTTTCCAGCAAATGTCAGTTTACTATCAATAAATGTTCCTAAATATTTAAAACTTCCAACTGTTTTTAGTATAATGTCAACTGAACTTTATAACCATTAAGCAAGTTTCACAACAATTCTGTTGCCTTTTACACTTTTATTAGGTACACATTTTTGTAGGTACCGTATGTGTTCATCATTTCCTATGCTTTGATGGAGTACTGTCACTAAGCAGCTCTTTTTCATATCAGTCTTATTTTAAAAGGTTGTGTATCATGTCCATGTGAAATTGCTGCTGCTGGTTCTCTACATTATAAGAAATTCCTCAACAAACCTCTATGTTTGAGCAACTGAGAACGAAACAATCTGCTCTGGCAACTAAATGCCTCTTTCAGCATATTTTCATGAATACTTTTCCTCAACTCACTGTGTCTGAAAACCTCTTCATCTGCAGAAAAAGAGCAAAGATCACTTCGGCCTGGAGGGAGATGAAGAATCAACCATGTTGGAGGACTCAGTGTCTCCGAAAAAGTGAGCCTCTTTTAATAGTTCATTGCATTCTGGATACACTGAAATGTATCATAAACAGCAACGTATCATAAACCAAAAGCCATGCCCACCAGGAAGTTAAGGAAGGGAACACTGAGCATATAGGCCGATATTGATTAGTTTCTTAATATATCTCCTTGTCTCAGGTTCACTTAGGGTGCTGAAATAAACCTTTGACATAGTTAAAAATAATGAATGTTTCCTGATGCTGATTACATTTCTCTGCAGCAGTCATATAGTCAGTTCTCTAAATTGACACATTGTGCTCTAATTTACTTAAAAACTCTCTTTTTAATAAGTTGACGGCTTAATTCTGGGTTTTAGTTCTGTTTTTTCTTTTATTCTTTTTTTTTTTAGCTTGTTTATGGCTTGTAAGAAAAAAAACAAAAACAGAACAATATCTACAAAGGTGCTATGGGACAAGTCAGAAATGACATGTAGGCAGCTTCCCTCAATTCAAAGTCAATGGAGAGTGTTAGATTGACCCAAACCCCACCCAATATGTGCGATCGTAACATAAATGTGCTCTGTATCTATGGGGTATTAAAGTCTGCAAGCAATCAAAATTTACAAAACCATTTTAAGTAGGCTACTATTTTATTTTTGGTAATGCAGATACGAATAAGACATTATTTGAAACTGAATATTTTACATTTATTTAGCAAAGCAGCGTATTTAAAAGTCTGTCATGTAGTTCTATTTTATTTGATGATGTAATTTGAACTGAAACATGAAGACAGGGTGCAACATACAGTAACTCCTCTCCCTTTAAAAAAAAAAAGTTTTGTTTGTATCACAGCTCCACCAGTGAGAGTGGTTGAACTCAAGCGCATTTAGCAATAGCATCCTGAAGGGGGCCAGACATGTCAGAAACTAGAGATAATTTGATTGGTCAGAAGATTTGATGAGAAATTGAAGTGAGGTGACGTCAAAAAAAATGTTGATGACAATCTGCAAGCTTTGGATGTTTGTATCACTGTTTTGGAGCAAACTAGCTTATATATATATCCTTAAGACTAACAAACTGATAATAACATCCAAAAAATAATAATAATTTGGTTTAAGTGTAATTCATGTATAGCTTTTAATGTATTATTCATTCATTCATTTTCATTTCGGCTTAGTCCCTTTATTAATCTGGGGTCGCCACAGCGGAATGAACCGCCAACTTATCCAGCATATGTTTTACGCAGCGGATGCCCTTCCAGCTGCAACCCATCTCTGGGAAACATCCATACACACCCATTCACACTCATACACTACGGACAATTTAGCTTACCCAATTCACCTATACCGCATGTCTTTGGACTTGTGGGGGAAACCGGAGCACCCAGAGGAAACCCACGCCAACACAGGGAGAACATGCAAACTCCACACAGAAACGCCAACTGGCGAGGCTCGAACCAGCGACCAGCGACCTTCTTGCTGTGAGGCGAACGTGCTACCCACTGCGCCACTGTGAGGCCCCTTTTAATGTATTAATGTATTGTTAATAGTATTTAAATTGGTCATTAAACTGAACAATCTATTTATTTGGTGAATGACCAGTTAACAAGCAATGTTGTCATTCAAGAAAATTACAGAAATGAACAACCCCAACTTTTTTGGCAGCACCCCACCACTCCAGTGTGAAGATTTTTCAAAACTGTGAGTACAGTGTGTTCGTGTGGACACTACACCCAGAGTTTCGCCTCATGATGTCATTTTGCTTGCTGTTTCCTCCTTTTTGATTGGCCAACACGACTGGGTTCACACCAAATACGGAAGATGTGAATGAGGCAAATTCCGCACATTTGCGTCAAACACACTGCGTATTCCCGCTTTATTCGTCCTCAGGATGGTAATCCGCCTCCGTTCTCACATTTGCCTTGATTTGTATGAAATTTACTCGCGGAAATACTTAATTCTCCGAACTTGGCATAAAAGTGTCATTATTGCCCTCTGTTGCCCTTAACATGCATCACATTTTGCTTTTCATTTGGACAGAGATTTTTTATTTTAAATGAAAGTGGGGAAAACTATGTTTATAAAACTTTTAGGTGTGGACATGGCATGGACATTTTATTTTATACCTTTTTTTAAAATTCCATAATTAATTTATTATTAATAAGATTATTTTTGCACTCGGGCATGTAAGCATTTTATTGCATATCTTGTTATCTTTATCTTTATTGCTGTGTATATGACTAATAGAAATTAAATTAGAAAAACAGGTAATAAGGTTCAGTTCTGATGGTAGTCTGCAACGTACGATTCAGGTCAACAGTTCTCCAGCAGCAGTTTAATAAGATGGGGAAGGTGGAGACGGGTTCAGTCGCTCTCCCAGCCATCATCCGATCTGGTGCTGGAGGTCCAGAGAACATGAAGATGGGCTCAATGCCGCAGGCCAAACAGCACATCACCAGCGGACAGATGCACAGAGGACACATGCCCCCTCTGGTCAGATATTCACCACAGTACCAGAAACTACACTGAGCCAAGAAAATAGTACCATGTATGACGTTTTTGTGCTGTACAGTGAGGTGTCTGTGTTTTCTGTTGCAGACTTCAGCTCAGCAGGCTTTAACTGGCACCATTAACTCCAGCATGCAGGCGGTACAGGCAGTCCAGGCTTCTCTTGATGAGTTTGATGCCTTGCCTCCACTGGGAACTGATTCAGTGAGATGCTTTTAAATATAATTTACTACATTCTGTTTGTGTCATTTTTGTCCCAGGTGAAAATTACAGTAGGGAAAAAAGATTAAAAGGGATTTATGCTCCTTTATTATTATTATTATTATCATCATTATTATTATTATTATTATAAAAATTAAATCAATTAATTAAAAATGAATGCTATTGAAAACTATTGACAGTTGCATATTGTAAACTGTAACAAATGAACATTAAAATATTAATTTTGATAATGACAATAATAATATTTTGATTACAAAACTGTCAGAAATGACAACACCAGATTAATAATCATAAAACAATGTTAAAAATTGCTACTTAAATATTAAGTTAAGTTTTCTGATTTCTGAATGAACTTTATTAGATTGCTTTTAGATTATTAATTTAGTTCAAGCTTTACAACTGAATTAAGTAAACTTGAGAAAGTTTAATGAAATTTGAGATAGTATAAGATTTTAAAGGGCCCTAAAATAGTAACATTTAATTACAAACACTTAATTTAACTAGTAAAACTGTCGAGAAAAAAACGGTTCTTAAGAGTGCAAATTATAGTAAACATAAGCTTGATCATCTTTGTAGCTATGATGGACATTCTTGGAAATAGTTTTCTCCTTCAATGGGTTTTTGGCCCAAAAAGTTTGTGAACCTCTTATGTAGCATGCAGAAGAAAGAGTTTAGCAAAAGAATTTTATTTTGAAAATTAAACAAAAATCCTCTGATGTTTCAGGCATCTCAAGCCTGGAGGAAGAACAAAATGGATGAGTCCAAACATGAGATTCACTCTCAGGTGGACGCCATCACTGCGGGAACCGCCTCCATGGTCAATCTGACTGCAGGTGAGACACTCACAACATCCCATTGGCTGACCGTTCACTTCTTCGGGACGTGTGGTTCATATGGTCAAATCTTTCTTCTGCTGAAGGTACAATTCATGGTGTAACTTTACACTGTGATTTGTGCGTAATTGAGTGCTTGGTATGCAAGTTATGTGCAGCTTCGGTGAGATTTTCTGTCCACCTACTGTGGCTGTCTATGATTTTCATTTGAAACTTGCCAGATGTTGTGTTGGACTCTGTAGAACCTAAGCAGGAATTTGATTGGGTGCCTGCTGAGACTCTGAGAGAAACAAACGCAAGCATCATTATACTGTTAGTAAACTTCCCCCACTGCTGACGCTGCATGAGTGTGATGTTTAGAGAAATATGTAAAGGTGTTGAGCATTTTAGCTCCATTTTCCTTGTAACTAAAATGACAATGGCGCAAAAAACTATTTTCTACAATTTATCACGACCAAACAATGTGGCCATCCACTGGCTGATATTTTAACCATAATTGCCAGAGTGTCTGCATAAGGGGCGACACAGTGGCTCAGTGGTTAGCACTGTCGCCTTACAGCAAGAAGGTCGCTGGTTTGAGTCCCAGCTAGGTCAGTTGACATTTCTGTGTGGTGTTTGCATGTTTTCCCCGTGTTCGCGTGGGTTTCCTCCGGGTGCTTAAGTTTCCCCCACAGTCCAAAGACATGCGCTATAGGTGAATTAACTATACTAAATTGGCCGTAGTGTATGTGTGTGAATGAGTGTGTATGGGTGTTCCTCAGTACTGGGTTGCAGCTGGAAGGGCATCCGCTGTGTAAAACATATGCTGGATAAGTTGGCGGTTCATTCTGCTGTGGCGACCCCTGATGAATAAAGGTACTAAGCCGAATGAAAATGAATGAATGTATGCGATAAGTTCGGCCAAAGACTATAAAATACACAAGGCATGTCACTCGTATAGTTTTGAATGGGGAAAAGTGTAACGGTCAATATGGTGAACGAAGCCCCGCCATATAGTACAGTAGCCAATCAACGATCGCTATAGACTGAGGATTCTCCGGGGGAGGGGCTCGGACATAGAGTAGTTCCCCCCATTTAAAAAAACAACCAATAGCGTTTCATTTTTATCACAACACTGCCAGTGAGAATGGTTGACCTCAAGCGCATCAAATGAGAAGCGTCTTGAAGGGGGAGGGACATGTCAGATACTAGAGAGCAATTGATTGGTCAAGATTTGATGAGAAACTGTATAAGGTGAGGTGGAAAAAAATTGTTGATCGATTTAGTTAGAAGCGACAAATTGCAAGCTTTGGATGTTTATATCAGTTTTATATATTTAAACTAACAGACTGAAACTAACATCTAAAATGTATTTGAATTTCATAGGACCTTTAAACTGCTTTTATGGTCATCACATAGAAACATGCTAAAACGATGCTTTCTTAACTGTAGTTTACTTAAAGGTACAGACCCCACTCAGTGTTAGTTCTGCACAAGTCCTCTTACAGTGAAACACATTCTACTGGACTGTCCTGCTTTTAATGATTCCAGTAGATTTTTTTTATTAAATGAACCCTCTTAAGGACATTCTTAGCAAAGTGACACCTGGAAAAATGCTAGAATTTTTAAAATATGTATTAATGCTAAAAAACTTATTTAATTTATGTATTCATTTGTTTGTTGTTTTTAATTGTATATTTATTATTGTAATGTCCTTGCTATGAAAAAGCCTTGTTTGCTGACATGGTATTAAATAAAAAATACCTTACATTACATCTTAACTGTAGTTTCTCACTGAACGTGTCTCTCAGGTGACCCGGCAGAGACGGACTACACCGCTGTGGGCTGTGCCGTCACCACCATCTCCTCCAACCTGACGGAGATGTCTAAGGGTGTCAAGCTGCTAGCGGCGTTAATGGAGGACGAGGGCGGAAACGGCCAGCAGCTTCTGGGTGCTGCAAAGAACCTGGCGTGTGCCGTGTCTGACATGCTCAAGACTGCTCAGCCTGCCAGCACTGAGGTCGGTATTGTAACTTATTCCTATGAGTGTAACAGCACACATACTGGATACACATACATCAATACTGGATTCGTACAGGACAGGACTTTCTGTTTAGTGTAAATGTGTACTTAATGCAATCCTTGCTTTGTGTGCGCAACTTAAATAGTTCAAATCTGAGTTCCCACACAAACATATATGGGCCTGGGGGCGTTTCAATAAATGTTAATACATTTCAAATTTCAAAAACTTCTATAAAAACACTGCCAAGTGCTGGTGTCTCCAAGAATATTCTTGTGTTACTTTAAATGTAAATGCCATTGTAATATTGACTCGCACTTTATTGTTATTACATGTTAATAGTATGACTGTGTGTGTGTGTGTGTGTGTGTGTGTGTTTTCAGCCACGACAGAACCTCCTGCAAGCAGCAGGTAATGTGGGTCAGGCCAGCGGTGAACTCCTGCAGCAGATCGGAGAGTCCGATGCAGATCAGCACTTCCAGGTGTGACACACACACACACACACACACACACACACACACACACACACACTGCTGATATATGTGGACGCAAACACTGCTAAACACACATGCACACACACACAAAGACACACTGCAGATAACCCTATACACACTGCTGATACATGCGCACACACAGCATACACACACTGCATAAAAATCTACACACACACACACACACACACACACACACACACTGCAGATAAACCTGTATGCATGGACACACACACACACACACACACACACACACACACACACACACACACTCTGCAGATAACCCTATACACACACACTGCTGATACACCTATACACACTGCTGATAAACATGCACACACACACTGCAGATACACCTATACACACTGCTGATACCCACACTGACGCTGTGACTGTATTACATTAACCTGTGTTCTCATCAGTCTGTAGGTACAGCAGCGTTCACACACTCCAGACGGACACGCTATAGTCAAATGCTGGTAACAACACATAGAAAGAGCCGTTAATATTCACCAGCCAATCATACTAACGTATCTGTAATGAAGCAGTGATCATTCTCAAATCAGTGTTTTAATGATCACAGTTTGACCTGGACCGTAATGACGTCGTGTAATCTGTCATTTGTGTCTTCCTGTCATAATCGTGGTGTGGTGACGGGTCAATTTACACTTCAATCATTTCATGTCATTCTTAGCGCTGCTTCTCTGCATGGTGGGATTCATTCTCAGAATTGTGCATACACACCTGTTCACCGAAAAAAAAGATTCATTGGATTGACTACATTTTTTTAAGGTAAGAGGTTGCAAACAAATTATATGGGCTGAATTTAAACAAACAAATTAAGTTGAACATTACTAAATTTCATTTGTTTGTTTAAATTTAGCTCATATAAATAGTTTGCAACCACTTACCTTAAGTAAAGTTTATTTATAAACTAATTTCGAGAGGATCACATGCTTATGATTGACCACGGCTGGTCCCATATTAGCTATCACATGATTTGCCAATCAGATGAATACAAACACACTATAAATAACCAGATTTTCTTACCTTCGTTATGTTCGTCTTGAAGAATCCCTTCTCTACCCCTACCCCTCCCCCTCTTTCCTAGATTAATCCAAAATAGGCTGGCATGCCGGCTCAGTGGTTAGCACTGTTGCCTCACAGCAAGAAGGTCACTGGTTGGAGTCCCGGCCGCGCTAGTTGGCGTTTACATGTGAAGAGTTTAGATGCAAAACCCTAAATCCATCAGACCTCTTCTCTTGTAAATGAGCATTTTCTATCAGGCTCCTCTAATTAGGTTCAGCAGTTTCATTTTATAGGTAAAGATAAGGTTATTAGCTGGTAAATAAAATAGCTTTTTTTTCATGTCTTTTTAGACAATTCTTTGGTTTTTAACAAGGTAGATTTTCTCTTGCGTCAAATCCAGCTAAATCCACTTATGCTTCTTTTGCAAAAACCTCTAAATCCACCTATTGGGACAAGACAATTAAGTTATTAGTTGAAATTATGTAATTAGTTGAAAATCACTGGAGATGCAATTAGAAATTATTTTACCAAACATAAAACACATTACACAAACCACCTAAAATTAAAAATCTGTCAAGTAAGTGGAGGTTCATTCCACTGTGGTGATCCCTGATAAATCAGGGACTAAGCCAAAGGAAAATGAATGAATGAAATCTGTCAAGTAAGTGCATTAAGTCAGTAACATTAAAACTTACATTAATAAAATCTTTACGATCGATTGTCATTTCTGATATTTGGGATTTAGATTGAATGTAAGTAGAACAATGTAAACATTGTAAACTAAGCATGTTAGATTCAAATAATGTAAAATGTAAAGTGCAAAACATTCTGATGCAAACACTTTTTGAAGTGTGTAAACATTAAAATAACGTTGCCTTGCCCACAGCTATCATAACATGCTATGTGCAAAATGCATTATAAATTCACCTTTTTTGGTGTACTGCCAGAGCAAAACATTGAGAAACATCAATATCAGTGCAATGTCCAATATAAAAAGCTTATCAGACATATAGTATAAAGTAATATAATGTATAGTTTATATATTATATATTATATTAATCTTTATTAAATAGCTTACATTAGCAAATAAAACACAAAGTAGGCTACTGTGCAAAAAAGGGATGGGATGTCTCTTAGACACGTTTAGAAACTGTCATTCATTTATCCTCACCACACTCAAGGTCTTGATCGTAACATCTCTTTTTCGTCTCTTCTGTTTATAGAATTTTTAGTGGCTTTTGCATCTGAACTCTTCATGTTCTCCCTGTGTTTGCGAGGGTTTTCCCTGGGTTCCCCCGGTTTCCTCCCACAGTCCAAAGACATGCGGTATAAGTGAATTGATCAAACCAAATTGGCCCAATATATGAGCAATTAGTTCTAGGCTTCCAACATATGTCGTTCAGTTAGCAATATGCCGTTCAGTTAGCAGTCTGTCTTGCCGTAGCAACTTCCAATAATCAATAATACGCCCAACGAATGAATCCAGGGGAGCTCTCGAGACCTACCTGAGCTCAGACTCTCCTCTCGCCCTATAAAACGGGAGGGAGCCCCGGGCTCGAGGATTTTCTGAGCTCAGGGCTCTCTCCCGGGACAGCATGCCAAACATGCCTTGTTATCAATCATCAGCTAACTGTGAACACTTGAAAACTATTTAGTAAATCCAAGGAATCTTTTTTTTCACTGTAACAAACAGGGACGTTTTCTAGTACCTGTGAATTGCTGTAATAGTGCTGGGTTTTCAGGAAAATCCGACTAAATTAGTCACATTTCATAACTTCAGTTAGAAATCATGCAAAGTAGGAAACCTATAAAAAAAAGAAGCATTAGCATTCATTAAAAGCATTTGAAATCTCTTTCAATTCACATACAGTTGAAGTCAGAATTATTAGCCCTCGTGAATTATTAGCCCCTCTATATATTTTCTTTCCCAATTTCTGTTTAATGAAAAGAAGATTTTTTTCAACATATTTCTAAACATAATAGTTTTAATAACTTATTTATATTATCTTTGCCATGATGACAGTACAGAATATTTCAGTTTCTGAACTAATATTCAGTTTAAAGTGGCATTTAAAAGCTTAACTAGTTTAATTAGGTTAGTAAGGCAAGTTAGAGTAATTAGGCAAATCATTGTATAATGGTGGTTTGTTTTGTAGTCAATCGAAGAAAAATATTGCTTAGGGGGCTAATAATATTGCCAATAAAATGGTTTTAAAAAATTAAAAACTGCTTTTATTCTAGCCGAAATAAAACAAATAAAACTTTCTCCAGAAGAATTTTTTATAGGAAATACTGTGAAAAATTCCTTGCTCTGTTAAACATCATTTGTGAAATATTTGAAAAATAAAACAAATTTTACAAGAGGGCTAATAATTTTGACTGCAACTGTATACTAGCATAAAACAAACTGAAATTATTGTTGCGTTCACTATAATTAACATTACATATGATAAATGTCAAGCTTAAACAAATTTGAAGAGAACCTGAAGCTTACTTGGCATTTATCCAAATATGTGCATGTTTTGCTAATGTGCTACGACAATGCACTCATTTTTTCAATATAAAATAAAAATAATTCAAAACATTTAATAAAATTAAAAATTCAATATAAAAAATATTCCAGTTTAGTTAAATTGAAGAGGATTAGACAAATTTAGGTTTAAAAATGAAGGTCAGTATTTATTTATTTATTTTATTTTTATTTTATTTATTTTTTTATATATATTTTTTCAAGTTTATTTTTTTATTATTATTTACTTATTGTATTTATTATCTATTATTATTTTACTTTCTTATTTATTGTTTGTATATTGTATCTTTTACTGTTAGTTGTTGTGTAAATGTTTGTTGGACCAAAATTTGTAAATTAATGCGTTTAAATATTTATAAAATAATAAAGAAAATAAATATTCCAGTTAACATTTTTAAAAAATGCAAAAAAAAAAAAAAGTCCAAGCAAGTTGATAAAAATATTTGTAAAAACCAGAATGCTCTAGATAAATATGGTAATATTCCTTTTTTGTCTTCATACTTTTGAATAAAAAAAGCAACAATTACTCAGAAGCTCATCTTCTAAATAAATAAAACCTTTTTGCTGATAAATGTTAAAAAAAGCATAGTGAAACAGTATAATTAACATAAAATGTCAATATTTTGGACTGCTGGGATTCTGAAAGGGTCCTTTAATACATCATAAAATAATTTTTGCTTAAATATAGATTTTCTTTTGTATATAAACTTTTGTCACACTGGATGACAATGTAGTATTTTTTTCTGTAGATCAGGCAAAAAATTAAAGTTACTCATTTGTACTTAGTAAAAATGTAATTGAACAGGACAGATTTGCTATATTTTGAAAAGAAATTAATCCTTGTATAATTATTTGGGGTGCACAAAAAAATAGTGTACGTAACCCATCATTTTAGGGCAGGATGTTTTGGGGGAAATCATTTACCACAACAAACTAACTCAGAGCTTTTTTATTAACTATTTAAGGAACATAATTTGAATAAATAATAATAGAAAAATGAATGATAATAATTTTGATACTATGATGTCATAAATATGATGTTTCCCATGCCTGTAGTTCTGGTCCTGTTCTTGGGTTCCAGAGCTGTAACAATTGAAATGGTTGAGAATATTCTGAAGCCTTTTATCAGCTCTAGTGTGATTATATTCAAAAGAAAAGCGCTGTGTTTGGTTAAGAGCGTGTTATCATTCTTCACAGTCTAACTGAAAGGGAAGTTTTCTGCTGCAGTCGTGTGCACGTTTTAATGTCCTTATTTGGACAGAATGCTTATCAGTACAAGTTTAACACATTTGGGAAATGTGAAGTTTAACGGAAATCAAACTGAAAATGACACTTCTAGCGCTGCCCTGTCCTGTTTATGCACATCACCGCCTGTTTTGTATTCTTGATTTTTTTCTGGAGATTCCATTGAACGCTTCACGGCTCTCTGCGTGGTGTGTAGTTGTAGTCGGATCGGGGTCATTCTCAAAATTTGCTCTCAAAAAAGCTGATGTACTAAACAGCAGATACCGAGCATTTATTAGTGTGTTGACATTAATACTTATCAGTATCACAACTTTATTTACCTATTATACTGTATATGTTTTTAGAAATTCAAGGTTGTTACACATATTAGTGATCAATTCTTTTAAAAGCTTAATTTTCAAAGGTGGCAATCAGACTAAAGTCCATGCATTCTTACATTTTATTATCCCAATTACACATGTAAATGAACACAAAAAGGTTATGATTTATGTAAAATCTTTATATAACATGCAATATTTTGAGAATGCCCCTTATCCTGCCTGTATAGAGCACTTTGTGTGGGTTAGTAGGCTTATTTCTGCCCGTAGTGTCTTTTAGTTGTGTAGATACTAATTCTTCTGGTTATTCTTCTTTAACATCTTAAGTATAGTTTAAAAAAAACACTTCTGGTTTTTAAAATCAACATGTAATGTTATGCAGCAGTTAATGTTATGTTAAACAAACTTTTGCAAAGGCACAGAATTCATCTCAACCACATTTTCTTGCAAGTTCAAAAAAGTCTACTGGAAAACATCCTGTGAGTAAACTAGAGCTAGTGACGCGATTGGAATATTCTTTTTGCATTTGGTGTGAACCCAGGATTAGATATCTTCATGCATTACATATATTAATGTTAAGTTCAGAAACTCTTTGTTCATATTAGGTTAAAATTGCGTTTTTAAAATGTGCTGGGGTGCACATATCTTTTTTTTTTTTTTTTTTTTAAATCCAGATCTCAAGTGATGTTTATAGTATTCCTGGGACAGACATTCTACATGCTGTTGTATTCATATAAATGTCCTTTTTCACAATATTTTGGAATATATGTTGCAAATATGTACACATGACATATATTTTTATATATTTTAAATTATCGTATTTTAAATATACAATTTCTGTAGGCGGGGCAACACAATCAGCTGGTGCCTTTACATTTTGCTGAATTGGCTGACTCGCGCAATATGTGGTTTGATTATGTGTGTCAATGATTAAAAGTGATTAAACGCATAAATACAATGATGGACCAGTTCATACTGATTAATATTCATTACGATTAATAGTGGTGATTAGCAGTAATTGCGTTCACTTCTAAAGTGAACAGTACCAGAGTTTGTATGAACCGTGCACAAGACCACTCTTTTTCAGGCCGACTTGGGGATTTAACGTAAAATAAATCCAAATCATACTGTCACTGCTACTATAAGTACAGTATATATAACGAAAACCAGTGCAATATTTTACACCTAACATCACACATTTTAACACCTGTAATTATTATCTTACCAAAGATGCGTGGAGAAATTTCTAATTTAGCTGTAACTTGCAGTAAATATCAACAGCGTTGGTATGCAAAAGCATTTCTCTAGCGCTGTATCAGACTACATGTTTTATTTGAAATGTGCACCCCTGTTTATAACATAATTGTAATTTTTTTTCATGATGCCTGTTAAAGTAGTTTATGATGCATGTGGCTGAGACTTTAATTTCAGTATGTTGATCTACTTCCAACTGAAACCGAATATTGAGTAGGGGGCAGGGCTTTCTTTTTGTGCATCATTCCCTAGTAGCAAACTAACAGTAAGAGGGGTTGTGGTTAAGAATATTGTGGCTGATGCTGTCAAACTGACGTCAACAGAGAAGTGACAACACTCCAAACGCAGAAACAAATGGTCAGACTTTGATTAAAGATTACCAAAACAACCTTTTTTTCAGTGGATTAATTTGAAGATTAACCTAAAGAATAACAATGAGCGATAGCAAAATAAAAATGTACATTTTGGTTTTACACAGACTTTAAAGGTGAAGTATGCTATACTGTTTCTGTACTTACTTTACAGACCACTCAATGGTTTGTCTCTTAGGACAGTTATCATGTCAGATTATGTTATTTTCTCTGCTTGTATTGTCGGAGATAAGAAACAAGTCATTACTTTCTGACCAATCCTGCTTGCACTGACAGATATTGCACCTCCCCTACTCAAACTTGATTATTCTTATACTTGAAATATAGATTATAATTTCATTTGGGGCTTGACGGTAGTAAGCATATGGCAAAACTTTGAGTTTTCTAATACTTACAAAAAGTAACCCATCATTTCAGCATCTCGGGATAAACCACAACATTCCAACAAATTCCACCATTTTGTCAAATCATTGCCAAAACATTTTTTTAAAATTAATTTCTTCACACACACACACATCACACCTCACATTGTCAAAACACTTTTCTGCCTAAATATATCTTTTTTTATTTTATTTTCCCCAATTCTATATAATATTACTCTTATCGAACGTTTTTAGTGCAAAAACATATCAGAAGATAATATCCATTCTTCATATAATTTGAATCCTCACCCCCATATCAAAAATGATAATATTACTCTATAATAATGACTGTCAGTTAGCAGAAATCAAGATGTGTACAGTCTATATATTATATGAATCCTACTGCCGTCATTAAAGGGACGCATGCCAAATATATTCAATACATCAAAACGTTGCTGATTAAAATTCATAATTTGAATAATCTGCACTAAAAAGGCAAACATGATTTATGATATTGTCCGTCAGATTATGTTAAATAACTTTTATATTACTGTATATGTGTGTGGGCGTGTATGCAGGACATGCTGATGCAGTTGGCGAAGGCTGTGGCGAATGCAGCAGCGGCTCTGGTGTTAAAGGCTAAAAACGTGGCTCAGAAAACAGAAGATTCAGCTCAACAAAACAAAGTGATCGCTGCTGCCACCCAGTGCGCCCTCTCCACATCACAGCTGGTGGCCTGCACACGAGTGAGCATTCGCACATGATTCATTCCCAAACACACTCACTGAACTCTCCTCATGCTCATGTGTGCGTTTTATCTGGGTTGCAGGTGGTGGCTCCAACCATCAGCTCACCCGTGTGTCAAGAGCAGCTCATCGAGGCTGGTAAACTAGTGGCGAAGTCTGTGGAGGGCTGTGTGGAGGCGTCACAGGGGGCAACCGGTGACGAGCAACTGCTCAAACAGGTGGGCGCCGCTGCCACAGGTGTCACTCAGGCTCTTAACGAGCTGCTGCAGCATATTAGACAGTACGCCAGTGGAGGACAGCCAATCGGACGGCACGGAGAGGCCACTGATCGCATCCTGGATGTGACTGATAACATCTTCAGCTCCATGGGAGACGCAGGTACTAGGAATGTGTATATGGTTTTTTGTTTTTTTTGTTCTTTGTCCGACCGTCTCACACTCCAAAATATGAAGTTTGTTGTTTGTTTAAACTACTTATTATTTATAATGAGCTGAAACAACACAATTCTTGAGCTTTAATGGGACAATTTAATGGTATATATTCACAGCTAGTGTTTTTCAGCCACTGACAACCTTCCAGTAAAAGGTTTATATGACTATTTTCAATTTCAAGGTTCCTTTTACAGCATCGATGTTGTAATTTAATAAAAACATAATCAGTAAATAGACTTAAGCATTCATTTAGTTGTTAAAGCAGAAAAAAAGATGAAAGACTCAAGTGCCATCAGGAGCAGCAGGCTAGTGCAGAAACTCCATTGAAAATACTGTGGTAAAATAAATGTTCATATTTTAAAGACGTGGAACAATGGGATTTAATGCAGTGCTTCTTGTCTGCTCTGATACCCATTTTATATAATTTCTAAGTCAGCCAGTGAAGATCACTGATTTTTAAATTAATCATTTCTTAAAAGTGGCTAATTTGTAATGGAAAGACAGTTCACCGGAAGCAATTGTGCTGGCTGACTGAAAATTAAAAGCTTGTGTGCATATACTCCATTGGTTTATGTTCAGTCTTAAATTTGTAAAAAAAACTATTACGTTAACTTAATTCATTTGTGTTGTCCCAACGCAAATTGATTGTGTCGAACCCAACATTTATTTATAGTGTATGCAGGGTTCATACCAAATGCCAAGTATTCGCATGAGTAGATTACATACAAACTCAATGCAAAGGTTTGAAAAGAAACAAATTTCTCCTCTGAATGCACAGAATCTGATTCAACTTAACTTTTTGCGCAAATTCCCAAAATTGTACTCTAGCACAAAATTTGGGTGAATCGAAAAACATCTTGTGAATAAACTAGAGCAAGTGACGTGATGGGTATATTCCCTTTGTGAACCCAGCATTAGATATTGTAGTGCTCCAAAAATGAAGCAGCATATATTTGATTTGACTAGTGCGTATTATCATGAACACAATAACAAAAATGGTATTTAAAAATGCTAATTCCTAATTAACAAGTAGCTCTAAAATTTCATTTATTCATTTACATGCCTACATGTGTATATGCATATGCTTATTGCACAGAGAGTACATAAATGCATGCATATATGCATCCTGAGACTACTTGCCATGCAAAAATAAAATATAGTTATCTTTTAATTCTTTTTAAATCTTAAAATTAACACACTGTGCATGCAATTACCATTTTGCTTTTACGCTTACAATAGGAACAATATTTTGCTTTTACGCTTACAATAGGAACAATATATATATATATATATATATACATATACATATATATACATATACATATATATACATATACATATATATACA
>CAIGQW010001968.1:1604227-1623628 GCA_903798125.1 Danio choprae
GTAAAATATGAAAATTGCATAATAAAACAAACAAACCCAAATAATTCTATAATAAATACCTAGGTACTAGGTAAGTACTTTTTTGCCTACTATTTGGGGGAACATGTTTTTCAACCCAACTTACTAATTAAAAATAAACACAGGACAACGTTTGGCAATGTTCCCAGTCATCCTAATTTTATTATTACAAAAAAAAAAAAAAAACCACTCAAAGAGGATACTGATTGTTACCCGAGAGCAAAACATGTCAGCGGTGGTCATATGTTCAGACTGAAGATAATGACAACAGGAAGTCAGTGAAACAGGAATTCACACAAACCACAAATAAACCTGACTAGTTTTTCTTTACCCAGAAAACCACGCAGTGGCTAAGATACATCCGTATTTACTCTGAAACACTTTCCTTCCTGTCTGAACATGCTGAGAACTGGACTGGACTGGACTGCTGCAATGCTTTATTAACTGGACTTGCAGCTAGAGCAAATCTTAATACACTCCTACACTTTGTGTCTGTGTTATTAACAGCTAACAAAAGTTGCTCACAGAAGTTATTCACAAAAGTTAGCATTACATCATGCAATGTTTTTGCTTTTTTTTTTATAAATTACCTGCAAAAATGATTTGTAAAAGGGTTAGTTCACCCAAAAATGAAAGTTTTGTTATTGATTACAAACCTGCATGTCATTCCAAATCCGTGAGACCTTAATTCTTCTTCAAAACACAAGCTCCCTCATCCTCCATAGACACCAAGGGTCCTGAGATGTTCCAAGTCAAGAAAAGTAACCAAAAAAGTTGGTCAAAAAAATGTCATGTGGCGTCAGTGATTCAACTGGAATCATACGAAGCTCCAAGAACAATTTTGTGTAGCAAAAAACTGTTAAAACGGCTTTGTTTGACAATGTGTTTGCATTATGGGTATTACAGCACTTGCATGTTGACTGTAATGGCAATATGAACATATGAATTATATATTTATTTTTTAATAAAAATTGGTGCACAAAAGTGTTTTTGGAGCTTTGTATGATTACAGTTAATCCACAGAAGTCACATGGAATATTTTGACAATATTTTTGGTTCCTTTTCTGGACTGTCTCAGGACCGTTGCTGTCTATAGAGGGTCAGAGAGCTCTAGGATTTGAATATCTTAATTTGTGTTCTGGAGATAAATGAATGCCACAGGGGATTGCAACAACATGAGGTAGAGTAATTAATAGCAGAAGTAAAAAAAATTTCAAATTCATGTGAGGTGAAAAACATCCTGCGAGTAAACTAGAGCAAGTGATGCCGTGGGTATATTCTCTTCGCGTTTGGTGTGAACCCAGCAGTAGATGTGTTGGTGCTCCAAAAAATGAAGCAGCAATTTTAAATGCATACATTTGATTCGACTAGTGCGTATTATCATAAAGCCAATGACAGTTGCAAAGAGTCCATGTTTACTTTAGTGTGCAGTAAAGAGTTAAGTGTCAAATCCACAATGAAAAGATCTTTTGGTTTTGACGTCCGCATAAATCAAACTCCCGCACAGACACGTTCCCTTTCTGTGTTCAGGGGAGATGGTGCGTCAGGCGCGGATCCTTGCTCAGGCCACGTCAGACCTGGTCAACGCTATCAAGGCGGACGCAGAAGGTGAATCTGACCTGGAGAACTCCCGCAAACTCCTGTCTGCAGCCAAACTCCTGGCTGACGCTACTGCCCGCATGGTGGAAGCTGCAAAGGTAGGACAGAAGACACCTCAGTGTGTGCTTTTATACTAATTATCTGCAAGTTTAATGGTTGTTTAATGCGTTCCTGCAGGGTGCAGCTGCTAATCCAGACAGTGAGGAGCAGCAGCAGAAGTTGCGTGAAGCTGCGGAGGGACTGCGCATGGCCACCAATGCTGCAGCACAGAATGCCATTAAAAAGAGACTCGTCAACAAACTGGAGGTGAGAGCAGAGGCCTGGTGGAGAAAAGCAGTTAAATGCGACCTGGATTAGATCAGGTTAAGCAGTTCCACAAAGCTTGCTCTGTCAATCCTGGATTTAAACCTTGGATCTGTCATTAATTTTGGAGTGCATGAAGTTTAAAGTCTAAAATGTACAGCAAACAGCCAATAAAGAGTCAGTTTTAATCATTTCTCACAAGAGAGTCAACAATTCACTTCTCTGTTGAGGATTAAGAAGTTTAATTATTGGAAATGTAATGAATTTAAGTACGTTTACAAGGCCGAAATAAGCACAGCTGATGCCGCAGAAGTTTGAAAAGGCAATTTAAACAATAATTTTAATTCAAATTAATCATCTGATTTTAACAATGTAGATTCACAAACAGCTCAAAAGATGACCATTTTAAAAGCTTTATATATTAAAGTACATTTATATGTGAATTTTTTATTTTTTAAATTTTAAAAAAATTTTTGTTCACCCAAAATTTAAAATGTACTCACTATTTACTCATCCTCAAGTGGTTCCAAATCTTTATGGGGCTCTTTTTGTCTGTTGAACGCAAAAGATAATATTTAGCAAAAGATGGAAACCTGTAACCTTTGACTTCCATAGTAGGAAAAACAAATACTATGGAAGTCAATGGTTACAGGTTTTCAGCTTTCTTTAAAACTTTTAATTGTAATTCAAATTGATCATCAGATTTTAACAATGTAGGTTCACAAACAGCAAAAACAAAAGTTATATTTAAAAGCTTAATGTATTAAAGTAAATTTAATTTAGATGTGAATATTGAAATGTAAATTTTAATTTAAAGGGGTTGTTCACCCAAAATAAAAAAATTGACTCACTATTTACTCATTCTCAAATAGTTCCAAGTCTTTATGGGTCTCTTTTTTTCTGTTCAACACAAAATAAGATATTTTGAAAAAGCTGGAAACGTGTAACCATTGATTTCCATAGTATTTGTTTTTCCTACTATGGAAGACAAAGGTTACAGGTTTTCAGCCTTCTTCAAAATATCTTCTTTTGTACTCAACAGAACAAATAAACTCAAACAGTTTTGGAACAAGTGAGGGGTGTGCAAATGATGACAGAATTTTCCGTTTTGGGTGAACTATCCCTTTAAAGCCATTATTAATGTTTATTGGCAATTCAAATAAATATAATACAAGTATAAATAATTGTAATTCATAGAATATAAACAAATGATTAGCTACAAAATACAATTGTGGGTAAAAGGCTTTAATCTGGAGCCAAAAAGATGCACTGTGACTGGGAGTGGCTTTATTACATATAATAATGGTTTTAATTTTTTTAAATAAAAACTGCGTTTACGTAATAAAACAAATAAGACTTTCTCCATAAGAAAAAAATATTAGGAAATACTGATTCCTGATTATAGGAAGTACTGATACTAATTCCTTGCTTTGATAAACATCATTTGAGAAATATCTGAAAAATTTTTTTTTTTTAAAAAATCACAATTTTCGCACAGCAGATTTAAAAAAAATTTTTTCACAGATCCAACTTGATTTTGTGATCTTAGCTGTATAGTGCAAATTAACATGGCGACGAAATCCAATTAAAACCAACTCACATTCTTGAGTTTAATTCAGAGTTTGAAGAGAGAAAATTCAACTAAATGTGAACTTATCTTGGTAAAAACTCAAAATGTCTCAGGCCAAACCTTTATAAGCATGAAGATGTGGTGACATGTTTCTGTGAGGTCACACTCTCTTTTAAAAGTAATCGTTTGTACTGAGATGTATTTTCAGAGTGTTGCCAACTATAACATCTCTTTGCTTCCCAATTTGGGTAAAGTGATATGATGTTTTACAGCTCATTCATTTAAACCCTCCCAAAGGCTACAGCGAAAACCCCTGATCATGTTTGCACAGACTGCAGTATGTATAGCTCAGAGGTGCACTTTCACAACCAACTTGTGGCAACCTGTCAGAATGAAGAGCTATTAGACAGCAGCTTTCGCAAGAACCCCTTTCTCTGTTTCAGCATGCTTATTTTCTGCAGCGAGAAGAACAGTGTGCAACTCTGAAGAATTACAGTTTACATTTTCATGATATCTGTTTGTCTTTCTGTCCCTTTATCTGTCTAACTGGCTGCTTGTCCTATCAGCAGCTTGCCAGAAGCTGGCTCTTGTAGTAGCCAGCCAAAATACTTGAGTAACTTTCCAGAAGACCAAAGCAATGCAAGAATAGCCTAGCTGTAATGATGCCTAGCAACTACCAGCTAGAGAACATAGGCAATGTCTTCTATTTATTTTAGGCAATCGCCATGCCATAACAACTGTTTAAACTACACAGCAACATCAAAGACCCTAACAATGAACTATAACTATAACTACATTGACTGTTAATTTTACATCGAAGGGTTAATTAATCTAGAAATGAGTATTTTGTTATTAATTACAAATATGCTTGTCGTTTCGTCCCCTGAGACCTTTGTTCATCTTCAGAACATAAATTAAGTCATTTTAGATGAAATCAGAGAGCTCTCTCATCCTCCATAGACAGTGATGGTCCAAAGCCAAAAACATTGTCAAAACATTTCATGTTACTTCAGTGGTTCAACTGCAATCATATGAAGCTCCAAGAACACTTTTGTGCATCAAAAAACAATGTTTCGCATCAGTTCAGGGTGCACATTTACTGTGGGCAATATGACGCTTGCAAATTGGTCCAGATTTGGAATCACATGTTTTGCTATGCAGGATTAACTGATCTATCTTACTTTGAAGACAGTTTTTTAAAGGAACATTGGGTTGGATCACGGTGATCCAAATACCAAATTTCAGGATTACCAAATCCTGTTTACCAGAGATTTAAATAGAACCAACAGTGTAGCCTGCTGGCTTAGCAAAGAACAACAGGTAGGCAAAATACCAGTGGCCACAAACAGCCATTGTTTGTTTTAATGGTAAGAAACAGAAACACTGCAATCAACAAACATTTGACAGGTTTTTAGTTTGTTCTAATGTTAAATAACAAAACAAAAACAATACTACTTAGATGTGACATTCTTGATATAGGCTTAAAATATTAGGGGATTTATATATCATCAGTGACCATTAAGTTTGTGAACATTCACTTTAAAAAGTGTACAAAGTGTAAAAATATATATTTTTTAATTTTATTTGGTTTATTTTGTTCATAAACTCAATCTACCCTTCTGATTAAGACAATTGATTTTTTTAAGGCAGATTTTTATAGACGTATTTTCAAACTTCAGTTTTTTTTTTCTGAATTCCTAGATATATATATATGCAGATATATGCAGATATACAGAAGACCTATTTTAATATATATGGAATGGCAAATTTTGCCAAACGATGAGAAGTTTTCATTCTTATACCAATAAAAGGATGATCATGAAAGATTGGGCTCTTAACTTCCATGTGCGACCATAGACGTCTATTAAAATACATAATAAAAATACAGTTTAATCTAAAACATGAATGTGATGTTCCGAATTTCTTCATTTTGAAAACTTGAAACTGTTCTGTAATTCTTAACTTTTTTACAAACTGTATATCTGCAGGGTAGGAAATGAAGCTTGCGATTGTTAATTCACATTAACACTAAATTTCTAAATCGGATTGTTTTGGCATATTTTAAGCTCCATAAACAATAATATATTTCAACATATTTGAAATATAGGTTTAAAGATGTAATGTTAAACCCAATAATGGGTAATTTTGTGTCAATTTTCAATGTATTTTTAAAATATGTTTTCCACATTTGAGTTTGGCAAGAGATTTTAGTATTTCCACATTCATGTAATTAAAAGTTGTTTATACACAAACAAAACAGCTGCCCAGACATGTGGCAGATATGGCCGACAAGTGAATTGGCTTTTACATCAAAGAGACTTGTTTAGTGTCTTTGTAATGAAAAACTCTTTGTTTTATCTGTTTATCAGAATGCAGCGAAACAAGCCGCAGCGGCCGCCACTCAGACCATAGCAGCCGCTCAACACGCAGCTTCATCCAACAAGAACCCTGCGGCCCAACAGCAACTCGTACAGAGCTGCAAGGTGGGCGTCATGGCAACAACCACTTCCTGTTTCTGCAGGGTTAAAACCAGTTCAGTGATGTGTTTGTGAATGCTTCGCAAATAGAAAAAACTTGTGTAAACTGAAATGAAATGTAAAGCATAATTCTGTGGATCAAACTAGTGAACGCTTATTTTTGATAAAACACTGCAATTTTTTTCTTCTTACGGTATGTTATGATTAGTGTGTAGTACCATATATAGTTCATGGTACAGCAGTTTAAAGCATTGTTAGCAGTGTTAGCATGTTGTTAAAGGAAGTTCATCCACAATAGTTCATAGTTTAGAACCACTTAAGTGAAAGTAAATAGTGAGTAAATTTACATTTTTGGGTGAACTATCCCTATCCTGCATCAGTTGATATGTTGTTATTATTGAAAACAAATAGACACAACATGCTAAATGACTTAATATAAATTTGTATTCATATTTATATACACTACCAGTCAAAAGTTTGGGGTCACTTTTTTTTTTTATCTGTTCATCAAGGCGGCATTTATTAAATGTAAAAAAAAAATTGTTAAGTTAAATAATTCAATAACTGCTTTCTTATTGTATGTAGTTTCAAATGAAATTATTACTCCAGCCATTATTGCTTTTATTACTATCACCATTAATAATAATAATAATAATTAATATTAGAGTGATTTCTGAAGGATCATGTGACTGAAGACTGGAGTAATGAAGCTGAAAATTCATCTTTAAAATCACTGGAATAAATTATTCAATTAAATTATAAACTTTGAACAGTTGTTTTATAGTGCAATAACATTTCACAATTTTACAATGTGTACTGTATTTTAGATTACATAAATGCAGCCTTGGTGAGCAGGATAAGCTTAATTTAAAACATTTAAAATTCGTACTGACCCCAAACTTTTGACCAGTAGTTTACAGTCGTGGACAAAAGTTTTGAGAATTACATAAATATTGGAAATTGGAAAAGTTGCAGCTTCAGTTTTTCTAATAGCAATTTGCATATACTCCAGAATGTTATGAAGAGTGATCAGATGAATTGCATAGTCCTTCTTTGCCATGAAAATGAACTTAATCCTGAAAAAAACTTTCCACTGCATTTCATTGCTGTCATTAAAGGACCTGCTGAGATCATTTTCAGTAAACCTCTTGTTAACTCAGGTGAGAATGACGAGCACAAGGCTGGAGATCATTATGTCTAGCTGATTGAGTTAGAATGGCAGACTTGAAAAGAAAATGAATGAATGAATGAATGAGTGTTGAAAAGCACGTTTGTGTTTTTATATTTGTGGACTAAAATATAAAATATATTTTTAGACTCTTGGGGCAAGACAGCCATCTAGAAAGTTTCAAATTAATATATCTTTAAATGGAATAATTTGGTTAGTAATTTAATTAAAATGTCCGTATTTCCTATATTTTATTTTATTTTAATTTATTACAGAAATAAGGAAATTTCAATTAAATTACTACCAGAATTATTACATTTAAAAAATATTAATTTAATACTTTCTGGATGGCCATCTTGCCCCAAGAGTCTAATTTTTTACTTTTTATTTAAAAATATAAACTATTACATTTTTCCTCCACAAACACAAATGTGCCACAAATCTCTCATCAACAAATACATTAAAAAAATCCTTTGATCATCATAATAAATGGCCACATATCACAGTTGGCCATAAACAACATTTGATCAGTCAACTTTACAATTGTATAGTTTAAATCTCAAAAGAGATTTCAGCAGAAACATAAAAAAAATAGCAAAGCCATTCATCAAAAAAGTGTTAAGATGAGACTTTGCACCATCTGTGGTTAAGAGAATAAAAATGAATGGGAAAACTTTTTGCATCTTACTCCGTGCTACCATACAGGAGAAGCCCACAAGTGTTAGTCTGTTTGTGATTGTTGGTTTGGTCTGTGCAGGTGGTGGCGGATCAGATCCCACAGCTAGTTCAGGGTCTGAGGAGCAGCCAGGCTCAACCAGACAGTCCCAGCGCTCAACTCGCCCTCATCGGAGCCAGCCAGAACTTCCTGCAGGTTCTTTTGCTCTTCAGAACGTTGCTTCCTGTTACAAACAACAAATATGCATGATTTGAGCTCATGATGTCTGTTCTCTTTGTCAGCCCGGAGCCAAAATGGTGACCGCAGCCAAAGCCACAGTTCCCACCATCAGTGATCAGGCGTCTGCCATGCAGCTCAGTCAGTGTGCCAAAAACCTGGCCAGTGCTCTGGCTGAGCTCCGCACGGCCGCCCAGAAGGTACCGCACCGCAGTTTCACATTCCACTTGATATTTGTGGGTTTCATATGACCTTTTTAAATTCAGTATAGTTGAAGACAAAGTTATTAAGCCTCCTGTGAAATGTTGATTCTTTTTCAAATATTTCCCAAGTGAAGTTTAACAGAGCAAGGACAATTTTCAAAGTATTTTCGATTATATTTTTCTTATTGCTTTCAGTTTGTCTGAAAGCAATAATAATAATAATAATAATAGAAAATTACGGTCAATATTATTAGTCCCCTTTTTGTTTTCTGATTGGCTACAGAACAAATCATTCTTGTCCAATGACTTGCCTAGTTAACTTAATTAACCTAGTTAAGCCTTTAAATTGAATTATAAGCTGAATACTAGAATTTTTTTAAGGTAAAAATAATAACAATAATAACTAAAATGATACAAAAACAAATGTTATAAACTGTCATAATGGCAAAGGCGAAAGGAATAATAATAAGGCAAATAATTTTGTCTTCAGTTGTTTATAAATCAGCGTTTCATCACAATACAATTAAGACAACAAAGAAATATTGTTCTGTAAAAGTAATTTTATCTTTATATTTATTGATATTTTATTTTACAGTACAATGGCTTTATTTAATTAAAAAAAGCTTGCTGACCTCTGCACTTGAAATGATTACATTTCAAATTTGTGACCCTAGACCAGAGAGCTCCTTGACCTTACAGTTCTCCATTGACGTGCTCTGTACTATCGAACGTTGCATTATTGAACTAATCATTTCAGATGCTGTAAATAAGCTTGTTGTTGAACATTTTTTTTAAAGAGTTTTACCTTACTTAATGAATGTACATGTATTGTTACAGGAGACCTCAAAAACAAAATAAAACCCCTCCAACTAGCACAAAAGTTAACTTGACACAATGTTACTGTACGTGAACATTTCGTGGTGGATTTGATGTGTTTGTCTGTCTCAGGCTCAGGAGGCGTGTGGTCCATTGGAGATTGATAACGCTCTGACTATGGTACGGGGGCTGGAGAGGGACATGCAGGAGGCCAAAGCTTCAGCTGCTGAGGGCAAGCTCAGACCCCTGCCTGGAGAAACGGTGAGTGGATGAGATAAATGATGAGGATGAGGAACTGTATGAAATGGAGCAAATATGCATTGCTTCTTCAAGAGATGGACCCTGTCATGACTTTAATTCTTCAATATTGAGCCATGTTGTTATGATCAAGGTCACTCCTTTCTTTCTCCACTTTATGCCTCTTATTGTCCCTTTTAATGTTTATTTATTTTTTCTTTATATTATTTTTTTTCTTTCCTCTTTTATACATCATATGAAGGTTTTTTTGATCTCTACATGTATTTACAAGGATTATGGTAGCTAGACATTGCGACAAAAAAAAGTACACTGTATTGTACTTTATGCAATGCTGTATTCTTCAATAAAAATAAGTATAAAAAAGCTCATAGAAATCAGCAGATCAGGGTTCCCACGCTTCTTCAAAGTACTTTACTTGAGACACATTGATTCAAGGCCTGGAAAGTACTTAAAGACAAACTTTGAAAGTGAATTAAATTGAATTGAATTTCATCTTGAAATGAAATCTGTTTACGGTGTTATTACAACAATTGAACAAAAACGGAAACAAGAATGAGTAATTCTTAAGTTAAAAACCTTACATTTAAATCTTGTGCAAGAACTATGACAAATAATGTACGTTTTATCAATATTTTAGTGATTATTACTATTATTGAACTGTAATATTATATATTATTAATGAGTGCTTTGCATATGACTGTTTAAAAAGGTTAACAATTTTGAAAATGACACATTCTAAAGACAGTACAGTAAAGACTTTTATTGTGAAATGGTACATATGCTGGATCTGAATTAGAAAGGTCCTTGATTTAAAATTTATGGTGCTATAAAAGTCTTTAAATCTGCCGTTCATGTAGGAGTGGAAAGAGAATGTTTTTTTTTTTGGTGATTCTATTTATTTACTTGTGTAAATTTGTGTGAATATATATTTATTCAGTTTTTATATTCATTTGTAATGTTATTGAATAATATGCACGTTTGTATGATTTATGTTCAATACAGTTTATAAAGTAATGTCTTTTAGTAGATATTATATTAGAGACTTGCATTCTTTACCAAACAAGTAGTTCTAATTGGATTTGCATTCATTCATTCATTCATTCATTCATTCATTCATTCATTTTCTTGTCGGCTTAGTCCCTTTATTAATCTGGAGTCGCCACAGCGGAATGAACCGACAACTTATCAAGCATATGTTTTACGCAGCAGATGCCCTTCCTGCTGCAACCCATCACTGGGAAACATCCATACACGCTCATTCACACACATACACTACGGACAATTTAGCCTACCCAATTCACCTATACCGCATATCTTTGGAATTGTGGGGGAAACCGGAGCACCCGGAGAAAACCAGCCGGGGCTCGAACCAACGACCTTCCTGCTGTGAGGCGATTGTGCTTTCCACTGCGCCACCATGCTGCCTGGATTTGCATTGTATATCTTAAATAAAAGTGAACTTTTTTTTTTCTTCCATGTGTTAAGTTTTTAGTCACTATAATCTCAAAATGATTCCACGTAAATCAGCAGATTTTTTGAGTGCAAAACTCTGTGCAGAAATAGCCAAAAATGTTCTCAGATTCTATCTTGCCTTGTTTATAAGCAGACATAATCTGCAAGTTTTTTGTTTTTGCTATTTCTGCACAGAATATTGTAAGAAAGAAAATCTCTGGATTTAGGTAGAAGGATTTCAAAAATGTAGGAGCTGAAAATCTAATGCATAAAATAAAAAAATAACAATCAAAGCAGAAACAGAAAATATTACTTTACAAATCACATTGTACATAAATTATCAAAACGTTTGCATATTATTCAATAATAATGCTGAAATTCATTTAAAAACTGAACAAATATGTATTTACACATTAAATAGGTTGAATAATGGGCTTAACAATCTGTGGAAGTCTGTGGATTTGTGTGGGCCTAGGTATAAGGCAAGTTGGCCAGCAAATGAGATTGTTTCAGTCACTATTTGCCTGTTACTATTTTAAAATGCGGAGAAAAGTAATCATGAAGAATATGTATGCATGTTCGACCTTAAACTTTTAGTTTAGGTTTTCACATAAACTACAGCCGTGTCAGTTTTACACCTGTACCCACAAGCCAGGCGCTTCATTTAACAAAAACATTTGCAGAGCAAGCAAGCAAGCAACCACACACTCGCTGCCATTTACTAGTCTTTCATAGCTCACTTATGAGAAATGTTGAAAGTGAAGCTGCTGGTGATATGAGTTAATTATATTGACGCGAGCAGTAATAGGCTTTGATGGCTTTCTGATGGTGTCTTTCTGTTGATCATTTTAGCAGAAGATTTCAACCAGTTCTCAATCAGGGGCCTCGGCAAACTTCCAAAATAACTTTTAAAGGTTTTTAATTTATAGAGGGCACTTTTTTTTTTTTTAAAGATTGTGTTTTACACCCAATGCAGTGGTGTAAAGTAACAAATTACAGTGGTTAAAATACTGTAATTGGCGGTTCATTCTGCTGTGGCAACCCCTGATGATTAAAGGGACTAAGCCGAAGGAAAATGAATGAATGGATACTATAATTGAGTAGTTTTTCTTAGTAAATGTACTTTACGAAGTAGTAAAAAAAAAGTGTACTTCTACTTGTGTACATTTTTAGTGCTGAATAAGTACTTTTACTGCACTATTTCTCTTCAACCTGCAGTCACTGCTTTGTATATATTTTTTCTTGTCTACTATGATTGGCTAAGTAGAATAATCAGTCTTGTGATTCCTGTCCAGTCAAATAAAAAATACCTCAAAACACGGATGCTTTATAAATGCCGCAGGCATGTACATTGTGGAAGCATTAAAGGTGGTCAAGAAGACCCAAAATCGTAACACACAACGACCAATTAGACTGCAAGTCACTGATGAAAAGACTAATGGTATAGCCAATTGGCCTTAAACAATAACTAAATGTACTACAGAATGTTACTTTTTCAAACACACGCACAAACTATGTGTCTATCAGTGAGCTTGGTTTGCGCCGTCAACTGCAGGACATAGCTTGTTACTCTAGGTTCAATTTGCATAATGTAATAATGTAATGTGATCAGTCACATGCTTATTGCCACGTTATATCGTTATGATAACATGATTTCATTGCCTTCTGTGATTTTCCTAAAGATAAATACCAAAAAAATAACTGTAAGCCATGCAACTCGTCAATCTCGTATGACGTAAGAGCTCGCGGTGACATATGATGACACACTCTTCTGCAGGGTCTTAAAAAGTCTTAAATTTCAAAAAGTCTTAAATTCACTGAAATATTGTCTTGTAGGTCTTAAATCATTTTAAACGGGTCTTAATTTTCCTTTATGTAAAGCTACCCAATGGATCCAACACGCATCCAATCACCAACAATACATCTCAATAAAACTTTTAGCAAAACTCTATTTATAACTAATATTATAGCAGTCTGTTGTGCATACATTTAGTTTATTCAAGTTTTTTAAAGTTATGTTGGAAAATATTTATATGTATACAACTAGGATCTTCTTGTTTTGACAGTATTTATAGTATGTGGCTAAGAAATAACTAATTAGAATTAGTTTTTTAAGGGGCAAGTAATTGTTTTGTTTTTTCTACTGGGCCATTAAAAAAAATCCTTAGCGTTTAGCCCTATACAAGTCGGAAAATTAATACTTGATGGTCTTAAAAAGGTCTTTAAAAGTCTTAAATTTGCCTTAGTGAAACCTGCAGAAACCCTGTCCTCCCACCACTGACCAAATATAATGTTTGTGAATGCCGCGCTCCTTAACCTTGTATTATTGATAGCCATGGGCTTGCTTGATCATGGGAAGAATGTGATTTCTCTAACACACTTTTATTGTGTTTGTGTTTAGCTGGAGAAGTGCTCTCAGGATCTGGGCTCCAGCACTAAAGCTGTGAGCTCTGCTATTGCTCAGCTGCTTAGTGAAGCAACTCAAGGCAATGAGAACTACACAGGTAACACGTCAACCACACACATCACTAGCCCTTGGCTTTTTACAGCGTTTTGACTGTTTATGATAAAATGTATGTCTTCGAAACCTCTCAATGCCATGTTATGCAGCGCCCCCTTCCTGTAGAAATGCATTCACTGGTCACTTTATTAGGTACACCATGATAGTACTAGCAGATTTGTCAGCTGGACATCCATGTTTGAATCTCCTGTCCATTTGAGTTTTGAATTTTCCATGACAGATTTATGACAAGTTTCGTTGTCTTGATAATGCCAAGTCGTCCTGACAGAGATAAAAATCGTTTGTGATGTATTTGTTTGTCATCTTTGCATTTAAAATGACATAACAGAGCGAATGACACTTAGTGACAGTTAGTCATAAACATGCATACAATCTCATGTGTCATGTAGTGTCATGATTATAAAGGTTTCAAGGCGGTCTTATGATCACCTCCTTCAAGTTTTTTTTTTTTTGCAGGGCAAGTACAAATTTGTTAACACTTTACTTGAAAGAGGTGTTCATAAGACTGTTGTGAAACCATTATAATCAGGACATTACACAAAGGTTTTTCTGAATTCTCTGTGCAGGTATGGCTGCTCGTGATGTGGCTCAAGCTCTGCGTTCGCTGGCTTCAGCTGCTCGTGGAGTGGCAGCAAACACCGAAGACCCTCTAGCCCGTAACGCCATGCTGGACTGCACCGGCGATGTCATGGACAAATCCGCCAGCTTGATTGAAGAGACCAAGAGAGCCATCGCCAAACCAGGAGACCCTGACAGTCAGCAAAGACTGGCCCAGGTTGAACCCCTACCTCAGCTTGTGTACTTAATAAGAAAAGCTGAATGGAATGAGTTTAAATTAAGCAACGAATCCTCCCTTTTAATTGCCAATGGGAGATTTTGTCTGCCGTAGGGTGCAGTGCTCATTATTTTTGAAAAGAAAATTGCCCCTTGTGTCTATCATTAGCATAACTAGACAAGTGTTTTCCCTTGTATATGTGTGTGTTTTCAGGTAGCCAAGGCTGTGTCTCAGGCACTGAACCGCTCTGTAAACTGTCTGCCGGGGCAGAGGGATGTGGATAATGCCATCAGAACTGTAGGAGAAGCTAGCAAAAAACTGCTGTCTGATAAAGTGAGTCCCCAAGGCCATGAAGCCACTCACCGTGTCCTTTCACAGACAAGTATTTTCCACTATTGTTGTCATCTAGATGGTCCTTTTGACCCAAGTCTTAAGTGACTTATATAACATAACTGATGTCGGCTGGTGAAATACATGTGGTTTAAGAAAAGCTGTCCACGTCTAAAGGCCTGTTCTCATAGAGGTAAATGTTTGTTGTCCAAATTATTTGCAACGAACTTTTGAATTGGATTGAATGGCTCCAAATGACAAAAACAGTTCAACAAAAGCATTTATTGCGGGACATTCTGAATTCTTTACTATCAGATTGTTATGAAAAAAGAATAACTAGGGATATAAGGAGTCACCAAGAGCTGGTTGATAATCGATTCAAAACGGTTAGAATGTTAAATGAATCATGATACATGTTTTAAACAGCAGAGGCCAATGTGTTTACTGCAAACATGCGAAAAAGCTGCTAAAATAAGGTGTAGCAGATAGTTTAAAGCAGTGTTTCTCAACCACGTTTCTGGAGGACCCCCAGCACTGCATGTTTTGGATGTCTCCTATGTCTGTTACACCAATTACAGGTCTTTCAGTCTCTGCTAATGAGCTATTGATCTGAATCAGGTCTATTTGGTTAAGGAGACATGGAAAATGGAAAACAATTGTATTGTTTTTTTAATTATTTGTATTTATTTGGAATTTGTTTTAAAATTGCTATTTAGTTTTGTTATTAGACAAAATATATATATTTTTTAATTTACAAAGAGATGTGCAGCATTTGATGAATTATAAAAGGGCACTTGTTCAATTCTAAATTGTTAAAAAGAAATTGGCATCAGTATCGAATTGTGAGTTGAGTGAATCGTTACATCTATATGGTCAACCAATGATATTTGCACTTTTACTCACAAGTGATGCTTGTATTGCATAAATGTTTTGCTAAGCCAAAGACAATAGTAGAATAATCTGGAACAGTGTTAAACATTTATTTAAACATAGTGGCAATAACAAAAATATGAACAGCTGTTTGAAACACACTTAAACACTGTCTAATATCTCTCTATCACTCTATCCCTTCATCCTTTTAACATTTGTCTATCTGACTCTACATCCATATATCCATCAAACTGTCCATCCATCAATTCATATATTAATTCATCTCTCTCTTCATCTATCATCCAAATGTCAGTCCATCCATCATTTATCTGATAATTTGTTCATCTGTCTTTCCCTCTATCATCCATCCATTTGCCTGTCAGTCTGTCTTTTTATTCATCTATCATCTTATCATTCTTATCATTCATTTATCCATTCATCTGTTCATCTCTCTATTTTTCTATCCACCTAACTCTCTCTCCTTTCCGTCCACCCATCCATCCATCTATCTGTCTAACTATCTCTCCTTCTGTCCATCCATCCATCTATCCATCCATCCATCCATCTGCCTAACTATCTCTTCTTCCGTCCATTCGTCCATCCATCCGCCTAACTATCCTTCTGTCCATTCGTCCATCCATCCATCCCCCTAACTATCTCTCCTTCCATCCATTCATCCATCCATCCATTTGCCTATCTATCTCTCCTTCCGACCATTCGTCCGTCTATCTATCTGCCTAACTATCTTTCCTTACGTCCGTCTGTCCGTCCATCCGTCCATCCATCCATCCATCCATCCATCCATCCATCCATCTGCCTAACTGTCTGTCCATCCATCCGTCCGTCATATATCAGTCTTAATGTCCATCCATCCCACTCTGTCCATCATTCATATATCAGTCTTAATGCCCATCCATCCAATCATCTACCTTACAGTCACTGTTCTATCAGTGTCTGAATGCACAGCCTTAAGCAAACTTTATTTATTCCAGACTTGTTTTACTTCAGATGTTTCCTGTTAAATATTCATCTGAGCCATGTTACAGCTGCTGTAGATTTAGAAAGAGCTCTGATCTCGCAGTCTGATGTTTCTACAGTTTCCAGCGAGTGGGAAGAATTTCCAGGAGGCTCAGGCCAATCTGAACAACGCTGCAGCTGGACTGAACCAGTCAGCCAATGAGCTGGTGCAGGCCTCGCGTGGCACCACCCAGGACCTGGCCAAAGCCTCCGGGAAGTTTGGACAAGACTTTAACCAATTCCTGCAGGCTGGAGTGGACATGGCTGGACAGTCCCAGGTATGGACAAATACACGAATGTTGACAAGGCACAATGGCTTATGTTATGGCATACTACAAATGCTAATTTCATTAAGAATTGTTGTTAGTTTTTTTTTTATTTGACAGTATTTGGAGAGTGAGTCATTTGACACTTTGTAAACAAATCAATGATTGTGAAGTTTAACCATGTCTCCTCTCGTCTCTTCCTGTAGTCTAAAGAGGACCAGACTCAAGTGGTCACCAACCTGAAGACCATCTCCATGTCCTCCAGCAAACTTCTGCTGGCGGCTAAAGCTCTGTCCACAGACCCCAACTCGCCAAACCTGAAAAACCAGCTCGCTGCTGCTGCTCGGTTAGCAATCTGTTGCCTGTTTATTTTTCAAATCCAGTTTTGTCAGCAAACTGTTTCCAGTATAAATGGTTACATACAAAATTTAAACTCATCAAAGAAGTAACGATTGATAAGTTTAGATGATTTCAGAGTTTTTTTGTACCCTTACATTGGTACATCATTTCATACAGATTAAAAATTGAGATTGACAAGCGGATTGGTGCAACGGCAGCAGTAATGTGGTCGATGTACCGGTCCATTGTGGTAAAGAAGGAGCTTAGCCGAAAGGCAAAGCTCTCAATTTACTGGTCAATCTATGTTCCTACTCTCACCTCTGGTCATGAGTTTTGGGTCATGAACGAAAGGACAAGATCTTGGATACAAACAGCCGAAATGAGTTTCCTTCGCAGGGTAGCAGGGCGCACCCTTATAGATAGGGTAAGAAGACAGCTGAGGTGGCTCAGGCATCTGTTTCGGATGCCTCCTGGATGCCTACCTAGGGAGGTGTTCAAGGCATGTCCCACCGGGAGGAGGCCTCGGGAAGACCCAGGACACGCTGGAGGGACTCTCGGCTGGCCTGGAAACACCTCGGAATCCCCCCGGAGGAGCTGGAGGAAGTGTCTGGAGATAGGGAAGTCTGGGATTCTCTCCTGAGACTGCTGCCCCCACGACCCGGCCCCAGATAAGCGGAAGAAAATGAATGAATGAAATCATTTCATAAAATATTGCGCGACTTCATAAAAAGCCTCCTATAAGGCTACTAGTGAAGGGTATATGCAAGTATTGTTACAATATCAGATTTTTACTATATTATTATCATTGCTCATCAAGTTATGTGTGTGGTGGGGATGAATTTTGTGAAATAACTTACTGTTGATGAGCTTTCCTGCAGTCAGCAGATTTTTTTCATCATACATTTTTTTATTTTATGCGATGCTCCGCGTTTGGTGTGAACCCAGCTTTAGAAGGCTTTTAGGGCATAGGGATGAGCACTTCCGAATGGAACGCAGTAACAGTCATCTCTTTTTTATTTCTGGATACTTATAAGAAGTAAAAATCAACATTAATTTACAACAGCGCCACCTACTGTGTTGAAGTGTAAACCAGACTTTTTAAGTTAATTTCAGGTGCAGGATTTTTTATATTGCATGTGTAAATCAGTAATCACTGTTATCAATACTAATATATCATAACAGCATTAGCTTGTAGCAAAGCATTTTAAGATGAGAACACATAATGCTACTATTGACCTCATTCTTCACGTACGAGCGCCCGCAGTCATTGGAATCTTTTTGGCTCAAGACTTCCGGTCTCATTCACTTCCATTGATTTTTAGATGTTAAAAACAGCTCGTTATGCTGTTTGATGTTTCAAATGTATATTTTCTTATTATATTATTTTATTTTTCAAACACAGTTGTTTGTAGAGCAAGTAATTTGACGGTTTTCTGCCGTTTAGTATTCCTAATCATTGCTCCCATAGGCAACTCAATCTGAAGTTTTAAAATAATTGCAAAAACAGGCGCACTTCCGCACTGCAGAATAAGGTCGATGTAATATGGCCGAAGAAATGCGTCTCAAGTATGCATTGTTTTTATGCCAGCTGCTGTTTGAATATGTCTTTGTGTCAGGAGCTCACTGTGTTTTTGGAGCATTTCTTCAGAGCACTCTAATATTGTGTGATGGCATGCGAGCCTGAGTGTGTCTGTGATAGTAAGAAGAAAATCAAGCACGCACACACACACTCATGGCTCTTCTATTGACATACAGTGCATTACATAAGTGGCGTGCTCGCTTTTAGACACATTTGGGTTGAAATGAGCGCAATTATGTAATGGGAATCTACAAAAGCAAAGCTGTTTGTATCGCTGCAGAGGTGTGTGTGACAAAAAAGAGGGAGGCAGGATGAAACGACAGCAGTTAATGTTTTTTCTCCACTCAAATTCCAAAACTCCCATCACTCCCGCACTGAGCATCAGAGCGAGCGAGAGAGAGAGCGAGAGAGTGTGTCAGTGTGTGGTAACACACGTGGGTGGACTGTTTCTCACAGATCTCTCACACTATTCCTTCCCTTTCCATAGCAAACCCTAATGTCTCTCTCCCTCTCTTTCTGGATAGCGCGGTGACAGACAGCATTAATCAGCTGATCAGCATGTGTACCCAGCAGGCTCCGGGACAGAAGGAGTGTGACAACGCTCTCCGTGAGCTTGAGGTGCTTCTTCTTTTTTCTTTTTTCTTTACCTCTGTTTCCGCATCTTCTGTCTTCATCAGTTTGTGTGAGTGACTCGCTTTCAAATGCAGCATTTGGACTCTCTCATATTCAGCCAGTCTAAGCTGAGCAGTATTTTATGAAGAGAGAGATTACACACCTTTTTGTGACTTTTCTCTGTCGTTTATTGCATTATTTATTATAAATAATGTAATAACGTACTTCAAAGATGTGTCTTTTTTGAAGTTTTTGTATATACGTGTTTTTTCATATATATATATATGTGTGTGTGTGTGTGTGTGTGTATATATATATATATATATATATATATAT
>CAIGQW010001968.1:1624028-1636350 GCA_903798125.1 Danio choprae
GGGAGAACATGCAAACTCCACACAGAAATACCAACTGACCCGAACCAGCAACCTTCTTGCTATGAGGCGATTGTGCTACCCACTGCGCCACCGTGAGGCCTTATGAACATTAGTTAAAATATAATTTTTACTGTAATGTAATTTAACTTAAATTTTTCATTCACTATTTTAATTTTGATAGTGTATTTCTGGAAAAAAATTTTTAGTCAGTATTTTTTTTTACAGTTGAAGACAATTATTAGCACTCTATTAAGTGCAGTTTAACAGATAATTTTTTTCCTCACATTTTAAACAAACTCATTTCTACTAAAACTGACAGTTGAAGCAGCTTGGTTAAATATGTTAGCCATGCCCATTTCCTAAGATATATGTAATCTGACAATTTGACAATCTGAAAACAAACATGAAGGTTTTTTTTTTCTTAATGACATGCACAGATGAATTGTTCACCACAAAACTAGCAATGTGAGCTAACAAAATTATATGGTTAGTATTGATTTCTTAGGGACTTTAAAATTAAACTGGCTCATAACTTGCAGAAAAAACTAAAGAATAGGATTTGAAAATCTTGGCAACAAATGTTTTTATGTTACTTTAACTTAATTTGTTTTACTTTAATTATTTAAATTTTAATAATCAGGTTTTTAAGAAGTATGTTCGAAGTTTAACTTAATATTTTGGGAAGTTTGATTGATTGAACTATTGAATTACATTGAGAAAAAAAATTATATGACCAAAAAATCATGACAACAGATGTTTTTATGTTACTTATTTTATTAACTACTCGGCTTTTATCAATTTTTTTTTAGGTTATACAAAGTTTAACTTAATATTTTACGCAATGATTGATTTAAGTTGAGATGACTAGTAAAATGAGTTTGATTCAACTTATAAAATAAAGGCAGCAATCATTTTTCAGAACTGAAACATACCAAAAACGTAAAAGATCAGCATTCGTAAGTTGCCTTGCATATATTTTGTGGATGGTGTATGCCAACCATGTGTGTTCGTTTGCAGACGGTTGGAGGAATGCTGGAGAACCCAACAGAAGCAGTCAATGATTTGGGCTACTTTGACTGCATTGACAGTGTGATGGAGAACTCAAAGGTACGACGATGATCACAGTAAAACGAAAACTAAATCCCCCAATCCCAGCGTTGAGCTACAGCTGTATTAATGCTGATGTTGTTTGCAGGTTTTGGGTGAGGCCATGGCTGGCATTTCCCATAATGCCAAGAACAGTAACTTGCCTGAGTTTGGAGATTCGGTCAGTTCAGCATCTAAAGCACTGTGTGGTCTCACTGAAGCAGCTGCTCAGGTAAGACTTGTGTATGTGTGTGAAACTCATCTCTCCTAAATTAGAGAGCTAAAGAGGTGGCGCGTGATGAAATGTACCAGTGCTATGATGCGTCAAACATCTGGACTTACAGGAGCGCATTAAATGAACAAACACATCCGCTGTTCTTCATAGCCGTCTTCTGTGCCTTTGCTCACACCTCCGTGCTTTTGTTATTTATGGGCACAAGAATACACTCTGACACACTTGTGCGAAAAAGAATTCCTAATGGCTTTGATGGGCAGTGAGTCATATTTAACTGCTTTCTGAGTATAGTCCTAAAAAATATTTCACTAAAAGCTGCCATTTCTGTACTGATTCATTTCATTTGATTTGTTTGGTGCGTGTGTGTGTGCGTGTGTTGGGGAGCGGGCGGTGGGGGAGTATTATTGATGGCTCGATTGGCTATTATTGATGTAGTATTGATGGTGTTTGGTTGTTGTGTCTCTTACAGGGGGCGTATCTGGTTGGTGTGTCGGACCCGAACAGCCACGCTGGCCAGAAGGGTCTTGTGGACCCCTCACAATTCGCCAGAGCCAAACAGTCCATTCAGATGGCCTGTCAGAACCTGGTGGACCCGGCCTGCACCCAGTCCCAGGTTATACCACAATAGTCTGTTTTATGCTGAGTTCATGCTGCGCGATTTTAGCCCTGATTTTTGCCTGCCGACATGTTTTATGAAATCGCTACAAAAGCCTAAATGTATATTTTGGTCATTGGACTTTCCTTTAAGAGACTTGATAGAAAAACGAGACGTTATTTGATTAATAATAATAATAACCCGTGTGTGGCAGCATTGCATCACCGTGAATGAAGGCCTATCTGGTTTCGTAAAATAAAAATGGGTCTTTTTTTCTTTTGTTTTCTTCATTCATTCATTCATTTTCATTTCGGCTTAGTCCCTTTATTAATCTGGGGTCGCCACAGCGGAATCAACCGCCTCTTTTGTTTTCTTCTGATTTTATTTTTTGTTATTTGTTATAATAATCAAACCATTTTTAATTTTGCTTTGTTTTTCACAATGAAAAAGATATACGCCTCATAATTCAATTTTAAAACAAAAATCAAATAACGGTTCGTTTTTAAAATTTTCGTTTCTGAAAGGAAAATCCAATGACCAAAATATACACGAACCCAAATGAGTGCTTGTCCATGCTACTGAAAAAAACTAATTAGAGAGAATCGCCGACGTGTCACAATTTCTTATTATTATGGTATCTGTACTCTTACGCCAGTGTCTAATTTGCATACTTTGCTCACCAATGCCGACAATTCCAGATATTTAGCATGCCAAATATTTCACCCAACCCTTATTTAAAAACATTTAATTACTGTAGAATTTGTCTGCGAGCTCAAACTGGCTCAGGAGCAGCTAATTTTTTATATAAACAGGAAAATAACAATATTGTAAAATTATTCTGATTAAAGCAAATAATGCAAAGCTTATGCAAAGCTTAAATTTTGTATGGCTAGAGCACTTTAACAGCACTTCCTGTAGTGTTTAAGAACGAGGTCAGTAGGCAGAAAGTGGCTGGCATTTTGAGCACAAGTGATCTAAACGTTTTAGATCCCATTTACATCTCTATTTAGCATCATCTACTTGTGATCATATTGCATTGTATATATTGTATGGTTAAAATGACCAATTTCTCTATGTTCAAAATCATTAGAATATCAAGTAAAGATTGTGCTCCCTTTTCTTCTGTAAATATATCAAAACCTACTTTTTGATTAGTCAAAAAGTATCGCTAAGCACATAATTTAGACAACTTTAAAGGCAATTTTCTCAGTACACATTTTCAAATAGTTGGGTAGCCAAATATCATCCTATCCTAACAAACCTTACATCAATGGAAAGCTCATTTATTCAGCCTTCATGTGATGTATACATCTCAGTTTGAAAAAATGGGCAATTATGACTGGCCAGGGTCACATGTGATAAGTAGACATTCAAATAAACTGCGATAACACATTTATTGGGATTTTTGCCTACGCCAATCATGTGTTTGATAACTGGACTAACGGCAGATCGAAATTCCACAGTCTGCCATTAAAATGATTCGATTAAAGCACCCCCAGAACTGACTCACAAGAGGATAAATTCACAATATTTTACAGAGAAGGTTTTTCTTTACTAAAAATAAACTTTGAACATCAACATTTAGCAAAGTTTAAATCCCGTATGGCCAGTGCGCTTCAACAGCACTTCCTGCAGTGTTGAATGAGGTCAGTAGGCAGAGAGTGGCTGGCATTTTGAGGCTGTTTTGAACACATTTAACCACCCTGGAAAGTGGTCAAAAGTGATATAAGCATTTTAGACCCCATTCACATCTCTATTTATTCATCTACTTGTGATCATATTGCAAACAGGGACTGTTCAAAAAGAAATGATGCTGCAGTGTATGACCATATTAACTTGTGTCAAAACGTAAAAACAAGATTATTTTGATTACCCCATTGGCAGATTATTTTGCTTGTTTTAAGGAAAAACCCACTTATTTTTGGCGTATTATTTATTAAAACAAGACAATATTTTTTGCTTGTCTAGAAAATGCTTCTTGATTTAAGAAATTTTTGATATTTGGACTACAAACAGTAAGAAAAACATTTTTTTCAGTGTGGATGTAAACCTTTTAAATCCAATCTAGATTAGTCACCCCAAATAACCTCATAGTGACTCATAGTGATGTTTCATTCACCTGCGTATTTTCATAGGTTCTTTCTGCTGCCACCATCGTTGCCAAACACACTTCGGCCTTGTGCAACGCCTGCCGGCTCGCCTCCTCCAAGACATCTAACCCAGTTGCTAAGAGACAGTTTGTCCAGAGTGCCAAAGAGGTGGCCAACAGCACAGCCAACCTCGTCAAGTCCATCAAGGCAAGTTTTAAGAATATTAGTCCGTGTTTACGTGTTGGTGTTATTATGGTGACTAACTCTGTGTTTGTGTGGTCACATCAGGCTCTCGATGGTGCCTTTAACCAGGAGAACAGACAGAAGTGTAAGGAAGCCACTGGGCCGCTCATTGAGGCTGTGGATAACCTGACTGCCTTCGCTTCAAACCCAGAGTTTGCTAGTGTACCCGCTCAAATCAGCCCAGAGGTGTGTTATAGCACAGTAATCCTATTTATTTTATTGTTTGTCCAAAAGTTTGGGGACAGTAAGTGTTATGTAATTTATACTTTTATTCAGAAAGGATGCATTCTATTCATATTAGAGTTATTTCGGAAGGATCATGCAACAAAGTTTATTTATTCAGTCTTTGTGTGGTATATACATAGGCGGACTTAACCAATAAGCGAGGCAACCAGCGGCTTAGGACCCTTGGGAATTAGGGGGCCCCGACCAATGCCAGGAAGCCTATATTAATCATATAGCTCTTTTATAAATTTTCTTTCATATGTTGTAAAATCTGTCTATAACCATAACTATTTTAACATTATTACTTCTTTTCAACCTTTTTTAAACATCCTGTGAGCTTTTTAAGACGGGGGCCTGTCCAAAAAAAAAAGAACATTTCCCAGTGAACAGTGAAGGCCGCCGATTCACACACAGCAATTACTTAATTCATATGAAAATGGTGAAAAGATTAGTTTGCTTGATTGTGAATTAGATTTGATAAAATTTTACATTAGTGAAATTTCTGCCATGAAACTCTATGCATGCGCAGGCTGATTGGTCACCTAATCTGCTCCTGCGTCATTAACTACATGGTGCAGGAGATTGGTTGCTGTCACCTCGGCAGTCAATGAGCTTGCTCCTAATCAGGTTAAATGCTCCGCATCATTTTAGGATGTCAAGCTGCGGCGTGTTTTTGCAGACCCTCCTCCACCCCAGCTCTACCTGTGTTTAGATCTGCTACGGGGGTTACATATAAATTATGTTTGCAGCAGCAGTGTGTTATATTCTCAGACGGCATGTCTGTCGATATGCTGGCAGTACTCTGTCTCGGTACTTGCTCTGCCATAACAATCAAAGCAGCAGCGGCAGCGTAGCAGATCTATACCGCCAAGATCAAATACATCAACATTGCCATATACATATTCATTACCATACTAAATCCCAAGAGTGTTCATGACAGAAAGATAATACAGCAGTTCCAAGTTACAGTAATTAATACACAATTATTAAAATATAATCATAAATATAGCTAATTAACTGTACATAGTTTGTGAACTTGTTTTTTTATTTGTGAGTTGATTGTATTTGATTTTACAGAAAGAAAAAGGTTTCAGTTTAAATATATTATAAACATGCAGTTTATTTACAAAAAAAATGCAAAAAATATAACTATTCTACGGAAAAAGAGAATGATTTGAGTTTCAATGCTAGGGCCCCATACCTGGAATTGCTTAGGGCCCCCAAATTACTAAGTCCACCCCTGTGTATACATCTCAATTTCAAAAAAATGGGCACTTATGACTGGTTTAGTGGACCATTTCATTGTGATTTATTTTTTATTTTTCTTCTTTTTTTTGCCTAAGCAGATCATGTGTTTGATAAATAACAGCAGATCACAATTCCAAAGGTCTGTCATCAAAACAATTTGGTTAAATCACCTCCCTGAACTTAAGATAAATTCAAAAACAATTTTGTTTACTATAAATAAACTCATGACTATGATCATGACATACTTTTCCATTATTTTCCTGAGTATATGGAATTCAATAGTGAAGAACATACAGAAACGTGCATGATTCAGAAGAGAAGAGACTTCCTGTTGGACCTATCTTAGAACTTGTGTTGTTGAATTTGATTGCAGGGTCTGGCAGCGATGGAGCCGATCACAGCAGCAGCTAAGGTCATGTTGGAGAGCTCAACAGGCCTGATCCAGACGGCCCGCTCGCTCGCAGTCAACCCGAAAGATCCACCCAAGTGGTCTGTGCTTGCTGGACACTCTAGAACAGTATCCGACTCCATAAAGAAACTCATCACCAACATGAGGTACTCACAGAAATGTGTAACCTTTATTCGTTGGTTGACTAAAAAAAGCCTATAAGCATTTTTTACAAAATCTAAAAGAATTCTCTGATGTCTCTACAGTAAAGTGTGTATGTGAAGTTTCAGCACAAAATACCACACTAATGTTTATTTTATAACTCTTTAATAAATCTAAATTGTGTCGTTTTGGTGATTGTCACTTTACATTCAAATAAGATTTCACCCAACCCTCTTTTCAAAAGGGGATGGAGCTAAAAATGCCTATGCATATTCAAAACAGGACTACGTTATCTCTGGGGAAAAACTGAAAATGTCAAAAGAAGTAGCTCAGAAGAAGGTTGTCTATGTAGACTCCGGTGTTTATTTGTGCATCCTAAAACTCCAAATATATAATGCCTCTTAGTTGCTGACATTATCTTCAGCAGGTGAAAACTCTAATGGGGTATGGCTGCTTCTCACTCAGGGCTGTTTATGCTAATGAGTTAGAGATAGTCAGTAATAGGTTGGACTTTCCCCCTCTGATGACACGTACAAAGGGTGAATGTCAATCAAAGTGTTTCTGCAGACACAGTTTTTTTCAAGTGTGATTATAAAAAAATATATAATTAATTCATTTTTACCATTAGAGGCTGGCTATATTCACATAATGTTGCCATACAACCCCTTATAAAAGTGATTTTTGCATAATAGGTCATCTTGTAATCATTAGTGTAATGTATGGTGTTCATATACTCTCCTGTAAATGTTTTCAGGGAAAAGGCTCCAGGTCAGAGGGAGTGTGATGATGCCATTGAGGTTCTTAGTAACTGCATTCGTGAAGTAGACAAGGCCTCGCTGGCAGCCATCAGTCAGCAGCTCACGCCTAGAGACGACATTTCCCATGAGGTGAGGATTTACAGCAGCAGTGTTTCCATTCAATACCTCACCGGTTCCATATGGAAGCTGCCACAAAAAAATTTATAAATGCATATTTTTTATGTCAAAGTTATGAATTTTCATGATTTCAACTGACAGTGAATGCAGTAATCAGACCCCCTAGTTTTCACAAATCTTTTTTTTGTGATTTTTTTTATTTTATTTTTTTGCCATAAAAATGACTAATTTTGTGTTGCTAATTCCCAGACATTTGTGGAACAGTTTGACATTAAAAGTATAAGTATGTATATAAATATGTAAAAATATATGATATTTTAATTACCATATTAGATAGCCTACTATGTTAGATGTGCAATCTCCATGACACAAATCATAAAAATAAAGCTTCTTTATTTTGGTCTCTTGTCAAGACAAGATCTAAAACAGATCTTGACCTTCCACATCAACAGTAGGGATTAAGCCAAAGGAAGGTTGTATAACTCTTATTTTTACCCTCGATCTTACGTTTTCTTTCTCAGATTTCACTCCCTGCAGCATCTGACATCATGTACCTCACTCAGGACATGCATTAGGGCCTCCCCAACCGTAATACACCTAAAACACAGATTGCCGTAAAACTCGTCAATGGTAGAGAATCTTTTTCTCTCGTCAAGGCAAAGAGTTAAGCGAAATTATTTATCGATTTGACGCACATCATAATATCAGCCATACATGTCAAAAATAATGTCTTTCAATTCAGTCACGTCCAGAGGCCGTCATCCTTGAACCAATCTCCATCATTGTAAGCTGCTTGCTTTTCTGTCTGTTCCATTGCTCGGTTTGTTAGGTGTTTGCTCCCACTTTCTTTTGCAGTCTGAAGCACGGCAAACCCATGAAACGCCCAATTTGTGCCGTGTCATTCACTCGATTTGCCCCACAGGATGTCTAATCGCATCTTTGCATGGACTTCACATGTAAATAACTCGCACTTGACGCTTCATCCTCGTCTGCTTACTGCATAGGCCCCCCTTTCATGTAATGTTAGGATTGTGAGTGCAGGTGAGACGTCATTTTTCTCAAGACACTCTAATACATCATGTGTGCTGCGTATGCAACGTCTATAAGTCATGTAAAGCAATTCATTGTAAACTGAAATAAATATAATTTGATTATAAGGTTTAGAATTTGATGTTTTATGACATTATTTAATTTTTTTGCGATTATTTCGCTTTTAAATTAAGAATTTTGCAGGATTAAATTCAGCGATCCCAAAATCTCGAAAAACTAGGGGGTCTGAGTAACAGAGAGTGTTTAATAGGCACCAGTTACGCATTACTTTCACATTTACATAATTTCCAAAGTGATTGTGAGACGGCATAATTGCAGCAATTGTCTAGACTTGAAATAAGATCTTTTTGTAAATCTGTTTCCCATCAAAATAAAAGGGCAGTTTCTCACCAAAAATAAAAGCTTAACGGCAGTTTCCTCAACAAAATATTAATACTGTATTATCATCAGTTGTTGTTGCTATTGATATTATAATTATGGTTTGACTTTCTAAAACACTGGTGTCAACATAATGTTGTCTGCGAAAACCAAAAGAAAATTGTTTAATTCGAACATTGAAAATGGATTGGAGCTCGTAACTGTGAACTCTCATAGTGCACCAGATTGATGTTTTAACTTTTAGTTTTTAAATGGTATTTCTCCACCTCCCGTAGAGGAAAAGAGGTTCTCCCCATCTGCTGGCAGACACTCCAACAGTCGTAACAAACTAGAGCTGAAAATCTAAAGCTGAAGGCACAGATTTCACGCAGGCCTGCTAATGATCGTTGTCATTGTTATTAATGTAATAAAGCGTTATTGTTGTTTTGTGTTGTAGGCCCTCCACGAGCAGATGGCGGCGTCTGTGCATGAGATCAGTAACCTGATTGAACCGGTGGCTATCGCAGCCCGTGCTGATGCCTCTCAGCTGGGACACAAGGTTTGAACTCCTGATCATTTTTAAAAGTGCCTCAGTGGAGTACAAGTTTAAAGTTGCAAAGGGGTGGAAAATTTCCAGAACATTTTCATGGGAATTTTGGAAATATTCCAAGTTGGAAACTTTACAGGCATCTATTTAAATGACTAAAGATTTAAATTTTGGCAGATTTATTTGTAAGTGAAACTTTAATTATTTCATTGAGCAACACAAAAGCACAAGTGTTGAATGTAAGAAAACATATTTCCTTATGTTTGCTGTAAAATTAACAAATTCCCAGCCCTTCCCAAAATAATATCAGAAATACTTGAATTGATGCCCCCTTTTAGGGACTTTAAGGGGGATAGTGTGCAGGGGATGGTATTTTCTTAATGTACACTACCTGACAAAAGTCTTGTTGTCGATCCTAGTTGTAAGAGCAACAAATAATAACTTGACTTCTAGTTGATCATTTGGAAAAGTGTCAGAAGGTAGATTTTTCCAATGAATCATCTGTTGAACTGCATCCCAATCATCACAAATTGCAGAGGGGATGGCAACATCAACAGCCTGAGGTATCAAGACATTTGTGCTGCCATTGCATTACAAACCACAGGAGAGGGCAAATTCTTTAGCAGGATAGCGCTCCTTCTCATAATTCAGCCTCCACATCAAAGTTCCTGAAAGCAAAGAAGTTCAAGGTGCTCCAGGATTGGCCAGCCTAGTAACCAGAATGAACATTATTGAACATGTCTGGGGTAAGATGAAGGAGGAGGCATTGAAGATAAATCCAAAGAATCTTGAAGAACTCTGGGAGTCCTGCAATAACGCATTCTTTGCCATTCCAGATGACTTTATTAATAAGTTATTGGAGTCATTGCAGAGATGTATGGATGCAGTCCTCCAAGCTCATGGGAGTCATACACGATATTAATTCTTTTTCCACTGCACCATGACTTTATATTCTGTACTGTACATTATTTCTGTTAAGTGACAAGACTTTTGTCTAAGCAAAGTCAGACCTCACTGTCCAAATTAAATAATTAAAAACCAAGGCATGATCATATTTTATTTTGGTAAAATAAGCGTAATGTAGAGGCCTTGCCCTTTCATATAAGCCACTTCTGATACCAAATGATCAACTAGAAGTCGAGTTATTATTTGTTGTTTCTAAAACTTGGACAGGCAACAAGACTTTTGTTAGGTAGTGTATGTGTTTTTTTTCTTTCACGTAAATATTTGCTCAGTTATTGTATTTGTTTATACAATGGCACATTTTGGTGCACAATAGCTTACAGCACAATTAATTTATGTAACTTAAATGGACAGATGCACATTTTTTTTTATTATTTTGTATGCAGGATTCAGTGGTGTTTGCAAATAACAGTAAATGATAATAGAAATATACAGGGTAGATAATTTCGGTTAATCTGGTTGTTTTAACCAACATTATGCTGTAAAATGTTTTTTCAATTACAATTAAGTACCCTGTCATAGGCTAATTTTCAAATAACCAAATTCACAGTTTATTTCCATTAATTCCCATATATTCCTGTTAATTTCCATATATTCCTGTTAATTCCCATGGAAAGTTTTCAGCCTTAAATTCCCAGAATGTCCAACCCTATTAAAGATTCAAGCTCACTGTGTGCGTTCCCCTCACAGGTGTCTCAGATGGTCAGTTACTTTGAGCCGCTCATCATGGCTGCCATCGGCACAGCGTCTAAGATCCTGAACAGCCAGCAGCAGATGAGTGTGCTGGATCAAACCAAGACTCTGGCTGAGTCTGCACTACAGATGCTCTACACGGCCAAAGAGGCTGGAGGAAACCACAAGGTAAGAGACAGCATCTACTGATGATCACCCCGTCTTGTTCAACCTACCCTGCTGGCTGTTTATCTATTGACATACTTCATATTAGTCATATTAAATGCTTGAACTCGCATGACCCTCACCACAAATTCATAGTTCAGAGTGTGAAATTTAAGGTTTCCCAGCCCCCATGTATATCTAATATAGATTGGATGCATTATTTTTCCCATTTACCGTAAAACCAAACTGACATACGTCATTAGAAACCATTCTAGTCATATAATTCTTTTATATACAACAATTCTATTAAAATAATACATTACAAATAAAATGTATTATAACTCAAACACACAAATCTCAATCATTAACTATTGCGGTTATCTTATCATTTGAACCTTCCTACCATAATATAACTGACAATGGAGCAAATATGAATACTTATATTATGTAAACATAATGGGACCCTTTATCTTCTGCCAGTATTCATTAGCTCATACTCGTTAATAGTTAAGACATGTTCAGAGTCAGATAAAATCCTGTTGGCTGTTGTCTGAATTCGTATCATTTTTTCTGCCACTCTCATCAAGTTATTTATTTGAGTTCTCATTTTTAGTGTTAAATTTCCAAAGCAAACAATTATTCCATGTATTAAAAAAGACTATTAATGCTTTGTAAAAAAACAGCATTATACTGCTACTCCAATTAATCTTCATTGAAAAGTTTAGATGCTGATAAATCCTTACACACACGCTTGACACTTAAGAGGGCCATTTAAGCACACAATCTATGTGAACGAGTGTTACAAATTTGTTTATCCCATCAATGTATTGAAATATTGTTTTGTGTCATATAATATTTTGAATAAAATTATCAACATGGTATCAACACAGAAACCAAATTGAATTTACACAAAGCGTTACACAAACCGTTTACTGTGGCATAGCATTGACTTCTGAGCAAAAACAGGGTGTGTTAAAGATGCTTTAACTAAACTTTTACTAATTTTGGCAGGATTTCAGGTCCCACTTTATATTAAGTGATGTACTACTGATGTACTTACATCAAAATATAAATACAATGTTCTTCCTGCGTTCATAATGTATTGCAGAATGCTTCTGGTGCTCTTGAAGTGGGATATGGGTAGGATTAGGGACAGGTTTGGTGGTATGTGTAGGTTTAAGGGTCGGTCAAGGTGTAAGAGATGGTCAACTGTGTAATTATAAATGTACTTACAGAAATTAATTATATATGTAATTACATGCAGGTATTTAATCAATCATAAGTACAATGAAAAACCATGTATTTACACAATATGTGCATTGTAACAAATGACTAATTTTAGTGTAAGTACATATTGTAGTGTAAGTTTAGTATTGAATGTGTCTGCTCTTGATCTGCTGTAATAAAGTGTGTGTGTGTGT
>CAIGQW010001968.1:1652214-1672305 GCA_903798125.1 Danio choprae
TGTGTGTGTGTGTGTGTGTGTGTGTGTGTGTGTGTGTGTGTGTGTGTCATGTTTCCTGGTACACACTCAGCATCCAGGGTTCAGGGTGGATTATCTCCTGGCTGCAGTTCTCCACATCTCTGTCTTTTCTGGTACTTCTTGCCCTCTGGTTCTCTCCATCAGCTCAGGTCAAGTGTCCGCTTCCAGTTCTGCATCATGAGCAGGGAATCCAAGCAGGATTTGTCAGGATAAAATCTCTGCCAGCCATCACTGAAAGCGATCTGAGAGCCTGTGGTGATAATACCCGGCCCCTGATTTAACACATGATGAGAGATGAGGAGAATGTCTGCAGCTGTGTGTGTGTGTGTGTGTGTGTGTGTGTGTTAGGGGCACTAATTCATTTTTCCATTTAGAGCCAGTATTTGCCCCCCTGAGATTAATTTCCATCTTTTGTTTTTGTCTTTTACTTTATAGGGCAGTTTTTAATAATTATCCTGACTGCTGTCTTCTATGTCAAAGACTAAAATCAATCGGAATTATATAGTAGTTACCAAAATCAACAAACATAATTGTAACATTATTGTAATGATGATTATTAATCATTAGTAAACACAATGTCATAATCTGGCTGCACAGAAAACACATGCTGGAATAATACAAGTTATACAAAAATGTATGTTATAAAAGCTGCATTTTGTTGTTTATGAAGGATAGTTAAGGGATAGTTTACTCAAAAATGGAAATTCTGTCATCATTTACTCTCCCTTCACTTGTTCCAAATCTTTGAGTTTTTTTAATTCTCTTGAACACAAATGAAGATACTTTGAAGAAAGCTGAAAAACGGTAACCATTGACTTCCATAGTACTTGCTTTTTCTACTGATCAATGGTTACAGGTTTTCAGCTTTCTTCAGATTTAAGAGAATAAAAAACATCAAAGATTTGGAACTACTTGATGGTGAGTAAATTTTTCTTTTTTGGGTGAACTATCCAATTAACAGGAAGATTTCATCGGTTCTGGAAGGCTCAGTGGTGCAAAAAAAACATTGGATGCTTTGTGCACAGATTTTGATTGAAAATTGATTTTTACATTTCACTTTAAATGCAACAGCTTTAATAGATTAGTTTGTGCATAACAATGGTGATAACAAGCCCTGTTTGTTTTGGAATATTCTGTTTCATTGTTCATAAGAAAAGCTACATTTCTTTATACATTTACACAGCCATTCGTTAATCGTATATAATATTTGGTGCATTTCAACAAAACAGTTTTATTAAACAGAAATATCTTTAGGAATAGAAACCTAACATCTTTAGATTTCATACATTCAATTTCAAACGATTTTATCTTATTTTTTTAATACAAAGTACAAAATTTGAACAAAATTATAGATTTTTTATGTTTGTTTTGATTTTTTCCTGTTTATTAAAAGTGTATTTAATATTTCCCGCAACATAATAATTTGGATGTGCTAATTTTTGTATGATGATGATGGTAAGGTTGTTGTTGTTTTTTTCTTAGATTACTTCCAGGCTTTGGTGCTGACTAATCTAATGTGCAGAAATGTATTATTGTAAAACATCCTATAGACAATATTTATAAAATACAATAATTTCAAAGAGAGATCTGTGAGTACTCATTTATGCTGAACACTGTATATCAAAAACACACATGAATGCATTTTAAACGTTTTTCCAATAATCAATAATAATCCAATAAGCCCTGCCTGAATTATTAGGGTCAGTTGGCATTTCTGTGTGGTGTTTGTATGTACTCCCCTTGTTCGCGTGAGTTTCCTCCGGGTGCTTCAGTTTCCCCCACAGTCCAAAGACATGCGCTATAGGTGAATTGAATAAGCTAAATTGGCCGTAGTGTGTGTGTGTGTGTGAATGAGTGTGTATGGATGTCTCCCAGTACTAAGTCGCGGCTGGAAGGGCATCCGCCGTGTAAAACATATGCTGGATAAGTTGCCGGTTCATTCCGCTGTGGTGACCCTTAATAAATAAAGGGACTAATCCGAAGGAAAATAAATGAATAGAGAGTGTATTAAAATTAGAGAACACTGCAAAAAGTGCTCAAATCGATATCACGCAAGGATGATATCTGGTCAATGGTGGGGAAAGAGTTAAGGTGTATTAAGCTTAAATTCACTTACTTTGATCAACACCAGACATGTTGATTTTTAGTTTGAAAATGTTGGTTCACTTTCACACTGCTCTTTTTAGTTAACCAGAGATTGTAAACAAAACTACACCACACGTGTGTAAAGCTTGCTGTTTATTGGACAGAAATTGGACAGTTTATTGTAAAGCTGTTAATTGGACAGAAATTGCCTCCCCAAAATATCTGCACCAAAGGGGGAAACAAACGTATGTTCGATTCAATCAAACCAAACAAGACAGATGTGAATCCTCCCTTAAATAAAATAAACCGTTCAGCATCGGGTATTGGTGTAATTGTCATCATGCCACTATGGGGTTTTGATGCAGCAGTAGTTCTCAGTAGTGTAGTATAACAGGCACACAGCACAATCCTACAGAGGAGTTTGATTAGCTGCGATCCTGTCTTTAGGTACGGAGTGGGTGGACCCCGAAGACCCCACCGTCATTGCAGAAAACGAGCTGCTGGGAGCCGCAGCTGCCATTGAAGCTGCCGCGAAGAAACTAGAGCAGCTCAAACCCCGAGCCAAACCCAAGGTGAGGAAATGTTCAGACACATCCTTCAGGCTAAACTGACACTGCCTACAGCTTGATGTTTCTATATTTAGCTCGGGAAATCCCACTCTGTGTTCCTATATTCTTAAGCCAATGCATTATCTGACAATTGTACAACTATTCCTGTTTGCGCTTCCCAGTATGGATTTGGATATAAGGTAACATCATTCGGCCACGACTACAGTCACTAAGCATGAATTGAAGGGATAGTTCACCCAAAAAAAAGAAAATTCTGTCATTTACGCCACTTGTTCCAAACCTGTTTGAGTTTCTTATTCAGCTGAACACAAAAGATCAACTGAAGAATGTTGGAAACAAAAGCAACCATTGACCAATTTTGTGATGAGTTTTGTGACATAACATCTTTAGGAATAGAAAGCTAATTCATTTAAATTCAAATGATTTATTGCAAAAAAAACTACAAAACTACAACAAAATTGTGTGTATATATTCATTCATTCATATTTATATTTATGTTTCTCTTTTTTTCTTGTTTATTAACATTTTCTGTAATATTTTCCCCAACATAATTATTTGAATGTGCTAATTTTTGGATTGTGATCCAAACCTGTTTGAGTCAAAAGCAGCCATTGACTTTATAATCGTACTTTGGATGTCAATGGTGATTTTATTCTTTAAAATATCTTGTTTTGTGTTCAACAGAAGAAGAAATTCATAAAAGTTTAGAACCACTTGAGTGTGAGTAAATAGTGAGGACGTTTTCATTTTTGGGTGAACTGTCCCTCTAAACATCATCATAGTCATCAATCCTGGAATGATAAATCATTGTGATGTGTTCATATGCATGTCAACACGTAATAATTAGCGGTGTAACGCTACACAATATGATTGACCAGTAGGTACAGTTTTCTGTAGATATGCAAACCAAATAACTCCTATCTAAAATGTTCAGTATGAAAGGAGTAGTTTAGCACCTCAACTGCTCAGAATTGTATTTTTTATTCCCTACTTTGGACGTCAATGGTGGTGGTGAACTACTCTTTGGATTTGTGTACCGTTACACCCTTAGTAATTCTATCTCTGAGATGGAAATCAATATTTTTATGGTTTTCTTTCACAGGAAGCTGATGAGAGTCTGAACTTTGAGGAACAGATTCTGGAAGCCGCCAAATCCATCGCTGCAGCCACCAGTGCTCTGGTCAAAGCTGCATCTGCTGCTCAGAGAGAGCTGGTGGCTCAAGGGAAGGTATGAACACACCTCACACTGCTGTAGGCCCATACTGCTCAACTTCATCTAAAAACTCTTGTAATTACTGTTGAAGTTAGAATTATTAGCCCTCCCTGAATTATTAGCTCTCCTGAATTATAAGCCCTCCTGTATATTTTATTCCTTAATTTCTAAACATAATAGTTTTAATAACTGATTTCTTTTATCTTTGCCATGATGACAGTAAATAATTATTTATTAGTAAGATACTAGTATTCAGCTTAAAGTGTAATTTACTAAATTCATTAAGTTAATTATGCAAGTGTAATTAGGCAAGTCATTGTATAATAGTGGTTTGTTCTGTAGACAATCGAAAAATAAATTGCTTAAGGGGGCTAATAATATTGACCTTAAAATGGTTTTTAAAAAAAACTGCTTTTATTCTAGCTGGAATGAAACAAATAAGACTTTCTCTAGAAGAAAAGATATTATAGGAAATATTGTGAAAATGTCCTTGCTCTGTTAAACATCATTTGTGAAATATTTGAAAAAGAAAAGACTCACAGGAGGGCTAATGAGTTTGACTTCAACTGCATGTGCTTTAAGGTTAGTTAGCATAGGTTCAGTAAAAAGCCAATGTGTTTCTTTTCTCTCTCTCTCTCTCTCTCTCTCTCTCTCTCTCTCTCTCTCTCTCTGTCAGGTCGGGGCGATTCCAGCAAATGCAGTGGACGATGGACAGTGGTCTCAGGGTCTCATTTCAGCTGTAAGTCTGTTTAAAATCTTTCGTTCAGGTAGTGCTGAGGTTTGTACCGTCAAGCTAGCTCAACAAACTCTGGGTTACAGGACTGGGTTTTACGTGTACATGAATGTGAAAAGCCTCTCAGATGCCACCAGATTACATTTCTCAAAAGAAGACTACCGAAAGCAAACACCTGACTATATCATTTAAAGTGAAAAAATGATCAGTGGACGAACAAGACTCTATTTAAGGATCTCAGTGCAGCCCCAAAATATTAGTTCAGTCCAACTTTAACTTGCATCTATACTTTACACCACCATTTTTCATCATTTGAAAATATAATACAATTTGGCATAATCATTATTCTTTTATATATTTTAATAAGTACAGGTCTGGACAAGTGTTTAATTTAAGTAAATATGTCTTTTATGGTGAATGACGATTTTACATCCCAAATTGACGCGTCTCGTCTTTTACCCATGTAAACGTCTGTCTTTTAAAGATTATATTTTGAGGCCTATTAATATCAAATAGTAATACTTTCTTACTCACTTCCAGGGCCATTTTATATCAAACTTCATATTTAGCCGCACCATATTGGTGTTTCGTAACATCTAGTTTTTATGAGGTGGGTTGTTAGCCCTTCGCTTTACCCCCAACCTGGAGGACCAGGACATACACACATACACTATGGACAATTTAGCTTACTCAATTCACCTACAACACATCTTTGGACTGTGGGGGAAACCGGAGCACCCGGAGGAAAGCCAGGCGAACACGGGAAAAACATGCAAACTCCACACAGAAATGCCAACTGACCCAGCCGGGGCTCAAACCAGCGACCACTACCCACTGCGCCACTGTGTCAACCATCACATAGTAATGTTAGCTAAAATTACTGATCATTTGTAATGGTATTTAAGGGTTAATTGGTTGAAATTTCTTCAAAATTCGCCTTTACTGCTAAAAGCAGAGAAAGTTTGCATTTAAAATACTTTAACTGTTTTGAGGCTTCTTTTTTTGTGTGCGTGTGCGTGTGCGCGCGTGCGCGTGCGCGTGTGTGTGTGTGTGTGTGTGTGTGTGTGTGTGTGTGTGTGTGTGCGTGTGCGTGTGCGCGTGCGTGTGCGCGTGTGTGTGCGTGTGTGTTTGCTTTAATCTGATTGATTTCATTTGAGTTTGGATTGTTCACTGAGAATGAAACCTGGCTAAATCCCAGTGTTGGCACAAGCTAAGCTACATCTTATTTGGCTAGCCAGCTAAACTGGCTTCATGGTACAGTCGCATAGAAATCTGAAAGCTTATTTTCTGGCCTTAAATGGAGATTAAAGAGTTAGTTCACCCAAAAATATTTGTAATTTACTGTCCTTATATTGTTATGAACACAAGGTGTTTTGATGAAAGCTTCAATTTTCTTTGAACAAAGTCGGAGGAGTCCAAATCGTATCAATATCATTATATTTATGATATATTTCGACATATTTGTTTTTATGCAAAGAAATCATACTTATTTTGGAACAAAGGATGAGCAGGATGATCATATTTGGCTGAACTATCCCTTTTTTCCCCTAATAGATTTAGATTTGAGGTGCAATGTAGTTTTTGATTTGGAGGATGTTTAACATATTCTGTCCTTTACGTCATTGTCTTTAGGCACGTATGGTAGCCGCAGCTACTAACAACCTGTGCGAAGCAGCTAATTCTGCGGTTCAGGGTCACGCCAGTGAGGAGAAACTCATTTCTTCAGCCAAACAGGTGGCAGCATCCACCGCACAGCTGCTGGTGGCCTGTAAGGTCAAGGCTGACCAGGACTCCCAGACCATGAAGAGACTGCAGGTCAGTGTGTGTGTGTGTTTGATGTCTTCACTGCTGGTATTGATGCAGGAAAGAGCATTAAGTTTGGAAATGAAGTTTCCAAAGGGGGATTTTACAGCAGAGCCAAAGAAGAGCAGGATCTTTTCCCAAAGAGTAAATACAATAAACGTTTTGTGCAATGGGAAAATTAAATGGATGTTAAAGGTCAATATTATTAATTATAATATAATATATGAGCATAGTGCGGATGCAATGCAAACTACAATTTCTCTTGAAAAGCAAGAAAGTGAAGTAAAAACATTTACCCTTTGTTATTTACTCAGTTCCCATACATCACAAAAAAGTAAGCATGACCACAATTGAAAAATATTTATTTAAAAATGCTTTAAGTTGTTTTAAACATCACAAATGTGGAAAGCACTTTATCTGTTTTCATAGTGTTAGCAATGCCAAAATCATGGATTTGATTCTTAGTTTTAATACTGTGTTGAGTATTAATATTTTCATATCTAGTATCTTTTGTAGTTTTAGTTTGACGTTTTTACTTCTTCAGATATCCTAATTTCACTTTCATTTGAACATTCTTTAACATTTTTAGTTTTTTAGTTTTATTTTGTATTTTTATTTGATTATTCTAATGTCTGTTATTAGTTATTTTAGTTTTATGTTCATCTAATTTAAAAAAAGAAGAAGAATTGTTAACTACCTGAAACAAAATGTTTACTTTTTCTGTGATTAACAATTTTTTAGACAGATTACATAGTAAAATACAGAATACAACACTGAAAAGAACCAACATTTTACCCTGTTAACAAACCCACCCCAGGCTGCTCCCTAGTACTCCATGAAGGTCATTAAAATCCTGACTTGGCTAACATAGATACAATAAAAGTCTCCATCTTTATATATTCATTCATTCATTTCATTTTCGGCTTTGCCCCTTTATTAATCTGGGGTCGCCACAGCGGAATGAACTGCCAACTTATCCAGCATATGTTTTACGCAGCGGATGCTCTTCCAGCTGCAACCCATCACTGAGAAACATCCACACACACTCATTCACACACATACACTATGGACAATTTAGCTTACCCAATTCACCTATAGCGCATGTCTTTAGATCTTTATATAATAAAAATAAAATTAAAATGAGGTACAACAACAAAAGTGAAAGAACAAAAAGGGGAACATATCAATAACATATCACTATTATATTGTCCCAATCAGTATATTTCTTGTACATTTATTACTGTTGTATTCTTGAACAAATTAAGTACTTGGAGCATTTCTTATAAAATAGGTTTAGCTCATCCATTTGTATGCAAGACGTTTTTTTTCGAAAGCAGCTACTCTCGCCAGTTCTACTACCCATTCTTGAAAGGAAGGGGCATTTTCTGATTTCCAGCTTCTAAGAATTATTTGTCTGCCAATCAATAAGCTGGTTTGTACCCAGGATTTTATGTTTTTATCTTCTATTTCATTATCTGTCCATCCACCTAGTACAAACAATCTAGAGCATAGTGAAATATGAATATCTAAAACCAAACAGATGTAATCATGAACTCTTTTCCACAAATCCTGAATTTTTGTACAAGACCACAGAGCATGAACTAAATCACCATTCTCAGTCTTACATCTCCAACAAAATGGTATAGATTATAACCCAAGCTTAAACAGTCTAGAGGGAGTCCAGTAAAAACGGTGTATAATCTTAAACTGTATAAGATGTGTTTTTGCATCTCTAGATGCAGTTTTAACATTCTTTAAAATTCCACGCCACTCTTCATTGTCAAATGTAAGATTCAAATTCCTCTCCCATAAACTCTTAAGAGCCTGTGAAGTTCCTTCACCGAGATTTTGAATCAGCCAGAAGTAATATAAGGATGCTCCGTGGCCCTTTTCATATATTGAGAATATCATACGGTGAACATCCGCTGATGCAGGAAGCGGTGTAGTAGAACCGAATTTTATACAAAGTAAATGTCTTAACTAGATATCGGAGAAACTGGGATCTAGGTATCTCATACTGCTGTTGAATACGTTCAAAAGATTTCAAACTGCCATTTCCGTACGGATCTCCTAGTTTGACAATGCCCTTTTTTGCCTATTCTTTCCAATAAAAGGATACCTTATTAATACACAATTTTGGGTTAAACCATATACTGGAGCTATCATTTAAGTAAGGGTTAAAGCTATGTAATCGTAAAATCTTTAACCATATCGCCTTTAAATGGGAAATAATCGGGTGATTCTTCACCTTTCCAACCAGTTTAGTGGACAGAATCTGTAATAGTGAGATTGAAGGTAAGGTAGGTGTTTGATTTTATACCAGGGGGGAGCTCTTTCCGGAGGAAGTAACCACTGGGCTAGGTGTCTAAGACTGAAAGCATAGTAATAATACAGAACATTAGGCAGGCACAGACCACCTTTCTCTACAGGCCTCTGTAACTTGTTAGAATTCAATCTGGGCCGTTTACCATTCCAATTATATTTTTTACAAATTCTATCATTCTATCTAAAATGAGAAGGTGGTATTGGTATTGGAAGAGACTGTAATAAATAATTAAGTTTTGGTGTACAGTTCATTTTAATCACATTGACCTTCTCAGCCATCGACATGGGGAGCGGAGCCCACCTTTCCATATCACAAGAAATTGTTTTGATTAGGGGGTCAAAGTTACCTCTCACTAAATCCTTCAGATCAGGGGAAAATAGAGTGCCTAAATCTCTTACACCTGACATGGGCCATTGGAATGTTCCAGAATGAAAAACGGTTGACGGACAAAATGCGGTTAGTGCAAGAGCTTCTGTTTTAGTCCAATTCACCCTATAGCCTGAGAATTTAGAACAAGTATCAATTGTTTTGAGGAGGCATGCTATAGATCTGCTGGGGTCAGAGACGATAATAAAATGTCATCAGCATAGAGCATAAGCTTATGTGCATGTCCTCCCATCTCAACCCCCAGAAAGTCATTGTCTTTTCTTATTCAGGCTGCTAATGGTTCCAAAGCAAGGCAAAACAATAGTGGAGAATGTGAAATCAGTTCATTTAAAGTGACAATGATTTTAGTTAAGCGTAATAAGCCAGATTCTCCGAGAAATGATCCTGCATATATGGCTAAAATAATACTTTTTTCAGGGGAAATGTGTATTGCCAAATGTAAATATGATGAATGTCAGGTTTTGGAAATTGAGACTTCTACATCATCTGAAAGCTAAATAAATTGGCTTTCCATTGATGTAAGGTTTAAGTTAGGACAATAATTGGCTGAGATACAACTAATTAAAAATCTGAGGGTTTAAAATAAATCATGTTTACAGTTATAATGCTAATCACAAATGGAGTTTTGATATATTTACGGTAGGAAATGAACTAAATATCTTCATGGTACTTGATCTTTACTTAATATTCTAATTATTTTTGGCATAAAAGAAAACTAGATCATTTTGACTCAAACACTGTATTTTTGGCAAAAACATACCGTATAAGGTTTTGTAGTCCAGGAAGATCCAGATATGTGGGTTAAAAACCCAACTCTTCCTCTCATCATTAGCCATTGCAATAGTCAGACACAAATAAACAATGAGGAGTCCCAGTTGCTTTGTGTCCTCTAAATATCCAGTGACGGTGAAACCCAGTGCACCCCGCCTGCACCAGTGGGACAGCTGTCGTCCAGCACAGGGTGAAGGTTGAGGTTTAATTTTAACACTTCTAAGATCACCATTATATCTTAGACACGGCAGGCATTATATTGAAATTTCACACAAGCCAACTGAGCAAAGCACCAATATTTAGTCATCTAGTGCAGTGACTTGTATGTCTACAGCATATAATGTCATTTTCCATTAGGTAGACTCTTGTACGGTCTCTGCTGGAGCTGCATGTTTAGTTTGACTGTGTTTTATCAGGGAGATGAATGCAGTGCTGGAGCAGGAATAGACCCAGTTTCATCATCTTGTCTTCCACAGTGCAGCTGTCTGATGTGTAATGTGCACTGATGAAGACATGTGATAAGCGCAGTGCTGATGGGGCGCTCGACGGGCCCGCTGGAGGGTGTCCTGTTTTAGGAATCCAGCACATTAGCATATAGACCTTCTTCTTTTTTTTTTCATTCATTCCAATGCATGTGTATACGTGTCAGCAAAGACCCATGCTGTGAGCAACAATTTATCAATACACATTTAGAATTATAGATCACAACTAAGGGGTTGTTTACGTGACGACATCATATTTGTGGCTAACAACACGCATACATTTGAAAAGTGTTTCAAAGTGGAACATTTTTGAAAACACCGCTGTTTTCATGTCCTCGTAAACACCAGCAAAAATAAAGTCTTATTAAAGGCAAACACAGAGTAGTTTTCTAACGCTTCATCAACAAAGTGTGGATTTACTTCACATTACAACCAAATACAGAGTTGCACAAATAATACATAACAATGTATTATGCAAATAATACACAGACATGATCGCAGAGCTGTCAATAGCAAATCATCACTTCCCTATTGACCTTATTCTTGCCATTGGAATCTTTTTAGCTCGAGACTTCCGGTCTCATTCACTTCCATTCATTTTTAGACATTAAAAACGGCTCGTTATGCTGCTTCATGTTGCAAACTTATTCTTGTTTTTAGGGCAAGGAGTTTGACTGTTTTCTGCCGTTTATTATTCCTAGTCATTTCTCCCTTTGGCAACTGAAGGATAGTTCTAAAATAATCACAAAAACGAGCGCACTTCCACATTGAAGAATAAGGTCAATAGGTACTGTTTGCTAGCAAGGTGACAGTGCCAAATACTGGACTTTTTTTGCGCACATGTGTAAATGTGGATAGTTTTGAAAAGATTGTCATGTAGACTAGAAACGTTTTCAAAACACAGGGGAAAGCTTTTCTTTTTTTGGCTACATGGTTGTTGTGTAATCGTAGCCTAAACATTATAGCACAACTGGAACAAAACGCCTCAAAAAGTGCACTTCACCCACTTTATATTCCAACCAATCAGACTTTAAAAGAATATAAAAGAATATAGGTTTATATTCATGTTGGTGCTGATTGGGTTGATACTTTTGACACCCACCAAACAAGAGAAAACATTAGGGATGCACCGATATGGATTTCCTTTACCTGATATCGATAACTCTTAAGATTTGGAGGCCAAAAACCGATATATTAGCTGATAAATATTTCAAAATGTTGTATTTTTATACAGTGAAAAACTGATTTTATTTAAAAACTTCATAAAAGTTTGAACTGATGATATGAACTGCCTACTCAAAGCAAAAATAGCAATAATTTCAAAATTGCAAGAGGATTATATAGACCTATATTCACGATTTCACATAAACCAGCATGCCAAAAGTAAATTATTTCCTTTTATTTGATTAGCAAATGAACATGCAACTTGACTGTTGCGTAAAAATAATAGGTTAAATAACAAAATGGGATTTAATTAACAAACAAGTTAAGTATATTTTAAGTAAAATGAAAATGAAAGAGCTAAGAACTGAATCCAGCTCAAATGTTCTTGAATAAAACGTGTTACAGTAATGTACATATGTACAAATATGTAATGTCTGATAATGCGTTTTGAGAGGTGTTTTGACAGTTCACAGCCACCGTACAAGTGAAAAGCGAAATACAGACAGTATGATTACGGAGTTATTAACACACAGCAATACCACACAAAGAAAGGACGTACTTTGAAGAAATAAACAATGTGAGGACAGCTCTGTTATAGTGCACTCCACCCATGCATGCGCGAGGCAGGCAGTTCTGTACAATTACGTAATCTATCGGCTTAAAGATATCAGACTAATTTTGATATTGGACCTATAACGGGAACATTAAAAACAGCATTTATCAGCTGTAGCAGATATATCACCTGCCGATATATTGTCCATCCCTAGAAAACATATCTCAAAAACTGTTGCACATCGCTTCCAGCAAACATATCGTTCAACCTAGAAACCATAGCAAATTGTTGCATACTAGTTTGAGTTTGAACATGCCCCTAGTCTTTTTTTTGTGTAGTTTTCTGATATAGCTGGTCAGTTTTTTTGCCTGTTATATGCTCCCCTCCTACCGCACCATCCACTTCTGCAGATATCTCATGAGAAAAATCTCCTCGCAAACACAGACACAAAAAACTGAGGATTTCTAGTGATTGATGCATTGGAATTGTTCTGAGGCCTTGTAAACTAGACATTTTTGCCACAGTGTGATTTTGCTGTGCAGTGATGTAAAAGTCTCCTGTAGCAGCGTTGTGGAATCTCTTGGCTTTGCTAGTTTGTGTATAAAGTATAGGCCGGTCCTTCCTCTCACCGAGATAAATCACACTCCAGACAGCCGAATACACTCAACCCTAACTCAGCCCTGTACAATGCCTCAAAAGGTATAAAAGGAAAAAAATATTCCTGGAACGTGTGCCAAGGAGCTCCAGAGATGTTTGGTTCCGGCTACTCTGTCCACAGCTGTATTTCCTTATAAAGCCATCCCTAGAGTCCAGACGCATCCAGAGCCTTCCCTACAAACAGCAGATCTGTCCGCTGTGGGATTCAAACTCCTTGTTCAAAATGACTTCACATAGTTCTGACAAAAATGTTATGAGCCATCTTTTTATAATTGATTGTTGAGAAACATTTACAATAATAAGATTTTAATAAGAATCATTAGAATGGAAGGGATTGTATGTTGTTTCAACAGGATTGCCTTGATTTGTAGTTGTGCTTATGATTTAAAATTATCGGTCAAAAATGACATTTTCAGTTTTTAGTTGAAAGAGAAACGACCGAAAAATACAAGCTGCAAAAAAGGCTATGCTGTGCCACACTGTCCAGCTCTCTTCAGTGTCCTGGTTTCCCTCCAGCCATAGTCACTGAACAGTCGGCGAAGCAGCTTTCACAACCGGACAATGAACGTTCTGCACTATGAAACCCATTCGTTTCAACGGCTTGTGCCACACAAGCGCAGCTTGTTGCAGCGCTGACTTGCTTGCACTCGCATACTGTGGTCAAAGTTTAAAATAGCTCAGTATTCCACACTGTGGATATTCTGCAATATGTATGTACCCTTATCGCAACAAATTTCTACATTTATTCATTTGGTGGATGCTTTCATGCAAGGAAGTGTTTTCTTAAGCCACTTTTTCCACTATGCGGTACAGTTCAGTATGGCTCTGCGCAGTTTGCATTTTCACTATAGTTTAGTAAAGCTTAAAGTGGGTGGGATTATCGCTACAGTTGCACCACCTCTACTGCTGAGACTTCATGAAAAACAATTTAATTCTCGGCTCATCCCATCCAGCTCTTCCACTGACCATGATGCTGCCATTGCAGGTGTATTTATATGGTGGTGATCCCACAATACAGCAGTGACCGTTGACTGTTTAAATATAGCACGTTTGGTGTCGTATTGCAAATCCAATTCTCTCCGAACAATCGGTGGTCAGCACTGTGCATACATCACATTTGGTGATGGTATGGCCTACTTGACTTGACTTTATTGTCAGTCACATATACTAGTGTACACAGAACAAAATTTCGTTGCATTGGCTCTGCAGTTTCAATAGGAATAACCCTAAACAATAAGTAAATAAATAATATAATATAATATACCAATGATCATATACATATACTGAACCGCACCACACCATTGGAAAAGGGCCTTTAGTAGCTTTCACTTCTATGGGTTTGGTATTTGGTTGCAACTTCATTTTAGATTGTGTTTCTTTGTGAATCTTTGATAAATAAACACTTCATTTTTGATTAACATATCAACTGACATGTCTGTTTTTCCCCCCCATTAGGCTGCTGGTAATGCTGTCAAGAGGGCATCTGATAATCTGGTGAAGGCGGCACAGAAGGCTGCGTTCGAGGCTCAAGATGATCAGGCTGTGATGGTGAAGAGCAAGATGGTGGGCGGTATTGCTCAGGTAAAGAGAACAGCAGTCTTAACACAAATACAAGGACAGTTGTTGCAAGTGAACACACACATATTTCTCTATTTTATAAGTGTTTCAAGCACAACAATTGACAATTCAAAAAATGCTGTGTGTCAGTTTTGTACTGATCCATGTCAAGTGTCCTTTATATGATTGTTTCTACTTTGTACTTAATAAATTAGATTTGTAATTGTGCTTGTAGCAACAAATTAAGCCAATTGCACTTGAACGCACAAAATATAGCTACACATTTCATTCATCGTACTTGTAATTCTATCCACAAATGAAAGTAGCTCATTGGAAAGACAAGCTTTAGCCTACATTTTTGTGAAACTACAAAAATATACGTAAAATGAACGCTACAGAGCAGTACGACGCCATCCATTTTAGTTCCTTTTCATACTAATGATATTTACAGGGACATATTGTCGAAAAATAAAGGATTATTTTTGGTAAAATCAAGGTAAAATCCACGTTCCTGGAGGACCACCAGCACTGCATGTTTTGGATGTCTCCTTTGTCAGTCACACTCATTACAAGTCTTTTAGTCTCTGCTAATGAGCTGATGATCTGAATCAGGTGTGTTTGGTTAAGGAGACATGGAAAATGCTGGTGGTCCTCCAAGAACGTGGTTGAGAAACACTGCGCTAGACGATCTGTATGACAAGAAGGATGTGTGTCTGAAAAGTACAACAAAACATAGCCTAAGTAACGCATTTCAGATTCAGACAGCGCCCTCTAGTGGAGCTGTCATCTGAAACGTGCAACGAAACGTACACAGAGCAACGTATTTTACATAGGCTGATTAGCAGCCAATATTTATCCTGAGTTCTGGTGTGTATTGTAGATATTGATATTAATGTGTGTGTCTGTGTCCTCAGATCATCGCCGCTCAGGAGGAGATGCTCAGGAAGGAGAAAGAGCTGGAAGAAGCCAGAAAGAAACTGGCGATGATCCGACAGCAACAATACAAGTTCCTGCCCTCGGAGCTGAGAGAGGACGGACAGGAGCAGTGAGCCGCTTCAGAGACTAATCCATCACATTCAAAGTCAATGATATGCAATGAGTATAAAGTGAACCATGTGTCAGGATGTCTATTTTACAAGTGTTTTTGTTGATTTCGGTCCCTTTTATGAGCATTGCCATACCAGCTTTATTGGTTTGTTGTATTTGGATAATACGCCACATCTAGAAGTCCTTTTTAATTGCTTCTAATAGATTTCTCATATGTTTTGTTTGTTCAGTACTATATAGATTAGATGAGCAGTGTGTGTTTTGAAAGCTAGTGATCATGGCGCTGGGCCCAAACAGTGTTCGTAATGTCCGCTAAGCTTTCTGAGAGAACATTTGAAAAATTCTCCAACTAACTTTGAACCTTTCTGTTCTTCTCGACATCTATTTTTCCTTTTTTTATATATATATATTATTTTTTTGTGGCTGATTTGGACCAGTGGTGCAATGATTAACTTTGCGTTGAAACAATTCATAGAGAAAACATATCATTTTTCTAAAGACAAGAATAATAAAGCTTTGAAATGTTACAAATAGTATCTCCTGTTAATGTTTTTGCATTTGTGATAACTTGTTCTTCTTTCTATCAAAAGTATATCTTTTATAAAACACAAAAGCCATATTTCCATATTTTTGTTTTGCTTTTATAATGTATTTTGTTGTTGTTTTTGTTGCTATTCACTGTTGATGTAACTCATCCAGATGTAGATGGACAATATTAGATGAAAAAAGGATTGGTTCATTCAAATGTTTATCAAAGAATAATCAGAGTAATTATAAAGAACTGTATTAAAGAAATGATAAAGACTGTTATGAATGGATTAAATGCAGAGAGAGTGTCTTTGGCCATTGCAGCCTTTCCCTTTTGCATTCAGTGTATTCTGAATCTTGCCTGCCTTTATATTTTATAATTGTGTATTTAACAGTTTCTCACCTAAAATAAGCAAACGCACTTAGTCATGTGTTTAACGAACAACTCATAAATTCACTGTTTTGCAAAGATTTCCGATTGCATTTGTGTGTTTTGTTTTTTTACAGACATCACGTGACATGATAATTAAACTCCAGTACGATATCATATTTTAAACTTTAGTTGATGTGTAATGTAGCTGTGTGAACATAAACAACATCTCTGAATGTAGTGTGCTCAAAGTTCAGTGCAAAGAGAGACATTGGCTTTTACAGAGTTAGCTTAGCAAAGCCTACAGAGAACGAAGTTTGGGGACTACAAAAGAAATACATCCGGGCTAGTGAGATCACAAACGCGTCAGGTTACGCACATTCACCACGCGCAGCAACTTAACGTGGCCAGAGGCGATGTAATGTTATAGCAGAGACAGCTAAAATGCCGTCCAAACGCTGCTATTTCCACTGAGCTCATTCTGTTCATCAAGACAAGACACAAAGACAGAAGTGCTTACAGTTTAATTTTACTTATGTTCCAGAGAATTATAAAAATATAGCTCTAGCATTTGACAAAGAACAGCTTCCAGAATCTCTCCCAGTTCAGTGCTGGATTCGGCTAAAAACTCCTCAAAGAAAGAGCAGCGCCGTCCATAATAGCAGAAGCTGTGGACTGTGAGCCACAACCTGTAAGTATTTTTATTTGTTGAAATTAATCTATCACATGCACAGTTTCTAGCGTTAACAGTATGTTGTAGCAAGGATGCATACAACAGGAAATGCTGTTTGGTATCCGTTAACAATTTAGCTACAAATTCATATTTATCAGTCAAACCGCTGTAAACACCCACAATCTTCAGCAGCGCGTGCAGTGTCTCTCTATGCGGACGCTTTCCATGCGTTCTACATATCAAATAACCAACTCGCAAAAGATATGTGAACGTTTCATATTACTTACACATGCTTATTCCGAATATATATGAAAGACACTTGTCAGATGTTATTTTAGAGAGCAGACATGAGCTTCAGCTGTGTCCTCTGTGTCATTTTCTGTCTGATTCAGGCACAAACTGATACAGCTAACAACTACAATCTGTAATGACTGAGTATTTACACAGCAGAGGTAAAGCACGTGCTTGTAGAGGTGTGACGCTTTTTCCTGGTGATGTGGAGTCGATCCCTGAATCACAGCACATTATGTTAGCTGACCAATCAGAGCCTCTTGAGGGAGGGCCTTTTAGAGGAACTAGGAAATATGACAGTCATTTTCATGTTAGCTGAGTCACTGTATATAATCAAAGTAAGATATATGAAAAAATAACCTGATTTTCTACAAGTGAAGCATGAGCACACATTGCTTTGCATCTTATAAACACAACCAAGCTTTAAAAATACACTGTGCACCACCCCTTCATTAATGAACATTACATCATTTTTACTATTTTGTGCACTCAAATATGAAGGTAAATTATTATTCTCCTGGCTAAAGAAATTCATATTTTGACTATACCTATATAAGTCTATACCTATAACCAGGAAAACCATTTAAAAGTTTCTAAGCACATTTATAAAACTGAATTGATGTGATCAGTGTAATATTTGATGAACTAGCTTTTTATATATATATAATCTTAGAATAGTTATAAAGTGGAAGAATGCTTACAATAAAATGAGAATGTGGTTTTAAAAATTACTATTAAGCATGACACATCACCACAGTATAGAGATGACATCACTTTTGCTTGGATACATTATTTTTCTGTTTTATAAGAATTAAGCAAGAAATGTATTGGTCGTCCATTCGGAGCAAACCTGAAAAAGTTCAATTTCATCTAAAGATACTGCATGTGAAATTATCAGCAGGATACAGATGAAAAGCAGTTCCATCATTCATGATAATGTTAGCCATATAGAGGTAACAGAAGAGGACCTAAGACTGAACCTTGTGGTACTCGGCACATTTGACTCAGCAGTATAGGATCTATCAGTAAAATGATGTTCTCTATTTTGTCAGTGGCAACAATAATGATAGGGATTCTAGCAGAAGAAATCCAAGCAGCAATAATATTAAGATGTCTGTACTCTGTAATAACATGTGGGATAATGTTATGTTTGTATGACATCAATTACTAAAATCTACATTTTTTCAATACACTTGTCAAAAATGATCACTTTGCGCACAGATCTGCAGAAGTCGATGGTATTCTGTATTTGTACTTTTTAAAACAAAGGTTGCGCATAAGGTCCTGTAGTCTGCCATTGTTGTTTTGGTTAAAGGTGCAGTATGTAAGTTTGACACCCTGTGGTTGAACCAGGTATTGCATTCCTGGATCAAAACAAACACAAGCGCAGGTTGCCAGATTGAGGACCAACAGGAGTGAGTCTGACTATTGAGCCTAAAGGCTGATTTAAATCTGTTTTATATAAAAGCAACGGCACGCAATAGAAGGAATATTTTACATAATAAAATAAGTTTTTGTCCTAACCAACACCTTGAATTAATATTTTAGAAACGGCTTCTATTTCTTGCAGCTGAACAACAGAAAACTGACAATGATCACCTCAGGTACACCTCATGTGCTTTATTCAGTGTTAAATGCTAATAATGTGAGTTTGAGTGAATGTGAGTACATTTATTGCCATACTACTGAAAGCAGCAGCAGATAGTTCACCTCAGATCTTCAAAATCAAATAAGCCGTTGGAAATAAACCTTTAGAAACTTAAAGAGGTTTAATATGTATTAATTAGATTATAAACCTTACCATTTCGTGAGTGAGTGCATATTCTGTGCTTCTGAATGGCTGTATTTACATTTCTGTCGTGTTTCGTCTGGTGCAAACAGCCAAACTGCTTATCACTGCAAATCTCGTCATGTAGCGTGTTGTTAGGACACGGGGTTACAATGTAACCTGCTCACATAATGTTTACGTTTGTAATATTTATATAATTTCTGATTAATAACCTCATGTGGAACTCTGAATCTGCGTCTTATTTCGGAGTCTGCTACTGTCCACCGGAGGTCATATTTCGGTCACGGGCGCATGCTTCGAGAGCCTTTGTGAATGAATGAATGAAATCAGCTGTTTTCCATCAAGGCAACCCGAGGGGCTGAAATATAATTGGCTAAACTGGCATTATTGTGCTGAAGTACTTTTTGATGAATGATCATGTGTTTTTTCAAGAACAATATTCATTTTATTACCAAACCATGTCATACACTGCAAAGTGAACTACAAAACTGCCTCATATAATAGCAAAAAACAAAAGTGTGTAACTATGAACATACATGATAAAAATAGATGCTACATAAGACAAAATATGTTTTTACTTTTACAAGACTCATGTCAACCAGATCATTTGAATCAGTGAGTCAATAACTGCAGACTCTCTCTGAACAGATCATTTGAATCAGTGAATCATTAACTGCAGACAGGCACTGTGTTCCAGTCCGATCCCTTCTAAGGATTTTGCCCTCAGGTGTGACAGCTTCGAAGGGATTGGGACATAGGGAGGAGCCCTTCTGAACAGAATGCAATATTGCGACACTAAACAACATCTCTGCCAAGGATTCACAGTATTAAGTGTTTACAGCCCTTTATAGGGCAATATATCATTTAGAATGTACCGTCTCTCTGAACAGATCATTTGAATTGGTGAGTCATTACTGCAGACGCTCTAAACAGATCAACTGAATCAGTGAGTTATTAACTGTAGATTCTCTAAAAAGATCAACTGAATCAGTAAGTCATTAACTGCAGACTCTGAACAGATCATTTGGATTGGTGAGTCATTAACTGCAGATTATCTGAACAAATCAACTGAATC
>CAIGQW010001968.1:1709081-1765964 GCA_903798125.1 Danio choprae
TTTAACCACAAATGGCACTCTAGGCTGGTTTTTAATAGCAGACTGCACTTTAGGCTAGTTTTTAACAACAGACGACTTTTTAGGCTAGTTCATAACAGCAGATGGCGCTTTAGGCTAGTTTTTAACAATAGACTAGGCTGGTTTTTAATAGCAGACTGCACTTTGGGCTAGTTTTTACAACTCCTAAACAATTCAAAAAAGAATTGCGATGCGTTTTGAAAATCGCAGAATCAATTTTTCCAATACTTTTTTTTGCCACAGCTCTATTTCTTACCTTTGTCCTAACCAGAAAGACTCATAGGAAAAACAAACAGTTTTGCATTGTTTGAGCTGGTTGTAATGTACTAACATTGCTTGAAGTGGCGAAGCCGTTGTGCGTTTGGGAAGACGGATCTAGTGTGTTTTTGATGGACCGGACTGCATGTCATCTGTTTATTGGTGTGGTGACTGACACTTTAGATGAACAGTGAACAAGTAGACGACGTGTGAGAGCATGTTTCGTGAGTTTATGTGGATGGAGTTTCATTTCAGACAACTTGATTGAGACGTGTGAGCCTGACATTTATTCTTTCTAACCAAGATTTCATACTGATCGCATGTAGTTCAGACTTGCAGATGGTGTTGTTGTTGTTGTTGAAGATGGCCTTTATAGTCCTTCATCTCACACTGTTGTTTTGTCTTTTTTCTGCTCGTTATTCGGTTCTGTCCTCTGTTTTGTTGGTCTTCTCTCTGCTCATCCGGGATGATGTACAGATGAGGTGTATGCTCAGAAACTGAAGGGTAAAGCCCTCAGCGAAGAGCTGGATCTGGCTCTAAACGACATGACCACCCTCTAAACACTCTTTCGGTTTCCTCTGTCTTTTCCTGTCCATTTGGCTGACTTCGTCCACCTGTTTTTTTTTCTCCATGTGACTGTGAAACAGACATCAGGCGTCATGGTTCAGTCTGATTTGATGAAGCTCATGTTTTGTGTCCTGTCTTTCTCTCCTGACTCTGAGATCTGTGGTGGAGTGGTCAACATTGTGTGTTGTTTCCAGGACTGTCCGTTTAGTGGTTCTTAACGTCAGATGTTTAGCAGAGTGTCTCTCAGTGTTGACACTTCCACTGCAGAAACTGTCTCAATTCTGTTCGTTGGTCGCTGCTTTACTTTCTTTTGCTGCTGTAATAAATGTCAAAATGTCTTCCTTCTGTTTCTTGAATTTCATTTTTTCGTGTGCGTAATCACACCGTTCTCATGCATTGTGCAACATAATGCATAATGTATTCACAAAATCTCACTCATACATGGGTCATACATGTTCAAGTGGTGATAAAATGGTAAAGTGTCATCATGAAATCTAAATGTACTATTCTTGTTTTCATATGTATATAATAGTGCTTGTTATAAACGATGTGTCTGTACACTTTATTATAGTATGGATGGAAGTTAGGATTGTCCTTTTTTCTCCTCTGTAGCAGGGTAGCCCAAACTTATTCATATAAAGGGCCAAAAACCAAATATCATTATGAGCCATGGGCCAAAGGTAAATATACCGAACAATATTACATTTAAACTTGCCATGGGTAATTTCTTAATTTATTTAATAATATATAAAAATAAATAAAAAAACATTACTTTAAATCGTAATAACTAATGCACTATAAATTTATAACTTATTGCAATAAAAATATAACAGTGAACAGTGGAGTTCAATGCTGAATACACTAGTCATGCAGAATCTACCTTTGCCTTGACTTGCTTACCACAATCTCTGCATTGTCCTTTATTTGTCAGGTGACAGTATGTACACAAACTAAATCTGATTAATTTATAATATTTAATTGAAGCATTTAATTTCAGTTAGCTTTTAACAATAAAACAAACAAACAAAAGGTTACATTTGATTTTGAAATGAACCGTGCCCATCATTCTTCCTCTCTTCTCAGATGGGATGGTGGGCCAAATCAAAGGTTACCATGGGCCAACTTTGGGCATCTCTGCTCTATAGCGACATAGATCCACTTGAAAATGTCCTGAAATCAGAATAAAAGGTTGTTCAGCGCATGATTTCATCCTTTGGGAACAGGTTGGATTGTTGGAAGATTGGTGTCGCTAACAAAATCAAAGAAAATTTAGGGACAATTTAACTCTCATTTCATGCCGACTTTATAGTCTTCCACACAGCAAAAGTGTCATTTAATGCAGTGTTTCACAACCATGTTCCTGGAGGATCACCAGCTCTGCACATTTTCCATGTCTCCTTAACCAAACACACCTGATTCAGATCCTCAGCTCATTAGCAGAGATTGAAAGACCTGTAATGGGTGTGCGAGACAAAGGAGGCATCCAAAACATGCAGTGTTGGTGGTCCTTTAGGAATGTGGTTGAGAAACAACGGTCTAGTTTAATGGTTTAGACTAGTATTTACTTGGACTGTCCATACTATAAATTACTTCTATGATTAAACTAATAAAATACAAAAAGTTTTTAAAAAAATTTTAAATATAGTGTTGGCTGGGACTAGGACATTTTTGTTTGAAACCTCTACTTTGTTAGATGTAATTTAACGCTTTGTAACAGGGTCAAAAAGACTTGCCGACAAATGAGTTAAATTTAATGGCTAAAAGATAGTGGCAATGCACCGTGATGCTGAAGTAAAAAAAATAAACTGCAAAGTAAACTAAAATACAATTAATTTCTCGCATGAATACAGCCAAAGATGCTGGTATGTAATTAAGAAGAAAATAAATGAATAAATGTTCTAGATTTTTGGCAGTATGAACTAGTTAAACTGCAAAAAGCTGGCTTGTGGTGTGCTCTGTTATGGGGCCTATATTATTCTCATTGTATATGTGCTCTTAAGGCTCTACCTTTTGAAAAATACAATATTATGGATTGTCTCTATGCAGATGACACTCCAAAATTTGTATATCCAAACTTATTAGAAACATTCTAATCCTTGGATGCACTTGCAGAATGTTTAGATGAGATCCAGAAATGACTGAAGTGAATTTCTTTCTCCAGAATAAGAGTGAGTGGGTTGTTTCATCTAAAGATATCATAAGTCGATTGACCTCTATGTTAATGTAGCAGACTATGTAAAGTATTTGGCCATTATCTGTAACTTCTAAATAAACAGGTCTCTAGTATTGTTACCGTTCAGTTTTATCAACTTCTGTTTATATCTAAACTTAAATCATATTGATTACTGCAATTTGTTTTGTTTATTGCCGCATCAATTATCTCATCTTCAATTAGTGCAGAACATTCTAATAGTGAGTAGGGCTGCACAAGACTGGAAAAATATGCAATGTTGTTGGCAATTGCGATAAAGTTATTTCTTACGATATAAGGTTTCCCTAGAAAAATGTTATTTTTATTAGCTATGTTTTTAAAACACTTATTTATTGATATTAAAATAAACAAGTAAATATATCCATTTTCAGAACTTGGTTATTACAAATTAAGAAAAAAAAAAAAAAAAACTGTGTCAAGGTGCAAACATTTAGTCTTTTAAATACTGAATGAGTAAAAACCTCAGCAGACGTTCTAACTCTGATTGGCTGTTGTAATTTTCCTGTCTTGTCTTGACTCCTGACATTAGTGTTTTTCAGCTCTAGGTTCACCTTTTGAGCCAATTCAGCAAATATCAAAACAGCAACTACTGGTGGGGGTAAACATAGTAAGGCCCCATCTGATTGGTCAAATTTAGATAAAGAACCAATGCATAAAATAAATGCAATTCATCACACGTCTACATTATGTACACTCAACGGCCACTTTATTTGGTACATCACTAGTACCAGGTTGAACCCCCTTTTGCCTTCAGAACTGCCTTAATCCTTCATGGCATAGATTCAACAAGGTACTGGAAATATTGCTCAGAGATTTTGGTCCATATTGACAAGATTGCATCATGCAGTTGCTGCAGATTTGTCGGCTGCACATCCATGATGCACATCTCCTGTTCCACCACATCCCAAATGTGCTCTATTGGACTGATATCTGGTGACTGTGGAGGCCATTTGAGTACAGTGAACTCATTGTCATGTTCAAGAAACCAGTCTGAGATAACGTTATTCTGCTGGTAGTAGCCATCAGAAGATGGATACACTGTGGTCATAAAGTGATGGTCAAGGTCAGCAACAATACTCAGGTAGGCTGTGGCATTGACACAATGCTCAATTTGAACTAATTGGCCCAAAGTGTGCCAAGAAAATATCCCCCACACCATTACACCACCACCACTAGCCTGAACCACTGATGCAAGGCAGGATGGATCCATGCTTTCATGTTGTTGGCGGCAAATTCTGACCCTGTCTGATACCATTCTGATACCATCCGAATGTCGCAGCAGAAATCGAGACTCATCAGACCAGGCAACGTTTTTCCAATCTTTTATTGTCCAATTTTGGTGAGCCTGTGCGAATTGTAGCCTTAGTTTCTTGTGGCACCCGGTGTGGTCCTCTGCTTCTGTAGCCCATCTGCCTAAATGCATTGAGTTGCTGCCATGTGATTGGCTGATTTAGAAATTTGCGTTAACGAGCAGTTGGACAGGTGTACCTAATAAAGTGGCCGGTGAGTGTATATTGCTTATGCTATTGTCGTGATAATGATCATTTTGCGGTTATATTGTGCAGCCTTAATGCGATCTTATGTTACACTAGTCAAATTTTGAACTGAATTTAAATTTACGGTTTTGTTAATGATTTTAAAGCATTGCATGGTATTGCACCAAAATATATTGCTATCATTTTAATACTGTATGAAAATACAAGAAATACAATATTTTGTAGTGAAATTATTCTTTGTGTTCCTAAAACAAAGTTGAGATCAAAGGGCCCTTTCAGTGCCTGCTCCACATTTATAGAGGCCTCTTCCTATGCACATTAAATCTGCTTCTGTGGATGCTTTTAAATCGAGTTTGAAGTCTTTTCATCGTGGTCTTTAGAGCTGGCTAGAGATTTTAGCTTTTATATTGACCTTGTTCTTATTTTTGTTGTTTTATTGCCTGCAATCAATAGTTGTTTTAAATGTACTATACAAAATAGTTTCTTGTTTTTGTACTAAATGACATTTTAGTCTGTTTTTTTGTAAACCATAGTAAAAAATGTATGGTATTTGTTAAAATTGCTTGCATTATAAAGCTGTTACACTTTTATTAAATGCTTGAAAGTCCCTTTTTTGTCATTGACCCACTTGCCTTGGAAGAAAAGTCGGTCAGTTTTCTGCTCATCTTAATCTAAAAATATCACCATAGCAGAACCAGCTGTACTTATATGATGATGATGATGATGATCAGTAATAAGAATTATGTAAATAATCAGTAAAAGATTTTGAAGTAGTATTTCTGGTGATGGATGTTGTCTGAAACCTGTATCACAGTATTTTTGAGTGTTTAACCATGCTCAATTTAACTAAGTGGACAAAGGTGTTAATGCTCTCCCCAGAAAAAAAAAAAGGAAATGTTTTCCACATCATTACTTAACCAGCAGCCCAAACCACCGATCCAATGAAGGATGGATGCATACTTCATGTTGTTTATGCCAACTTCAGATCCAACCACAATGTTACAGTGGAAATTTAAGAATTCTCAAACAAGGCAACTTTTTTTTCTAAGTTTGTTGAGCTTTTGTGTAAATGGGCTATATGCATGGGGACCATTAAACTTAAGTAAGCCAGCTCAGGTGCTTCCGGTGAACTGGCATGCCATTATAAAATGCCATTACTGGCATGCCATTACTGATTTGCAAGTCAATGATCTTCACTGCCTGAATAAGATACAACATGAAGTGGGTATCACATCGTACAAGAAGCACCACATTAAATGACATTGTTTTGCATCTTTAAAATGTGGAAATTTATTTTAACAACTATTTTCATTGGAGATTCTTCGCTCGCCTGGTCCTGACTGCTCTTGCGTTTAAACGACCTATCGTCTGATTTTACATTTGAACGACTAAGTTAATGCTGAGGTCTATTTAGCTGATTGTATTTTGTTGTCGATGCTGTAAAAGGAACTTTATGAAATTAAAATAATTCATAGTCACATAAACCATTCACCGGAAGTTTATTGGGGGGGTGAAAAACACATCATTTCTGTTGTTATCTGACAGGAGTAGCACCTGTCACTCTTCATCTGCAGCTGTAGCCTGTCGTCTGCTTCAAGATTTAATGCCTTGTGTCTTTTTTGAGTGGTTATTTGAGTCAGTTACTGTTTTCTTACTATCAGCTGAACCATTCTGGCTATTCTCCTCTGACCTCTGGTATTGACGAGATATTTTACCCACAGAACTGCTTCTGATTTACATATACCTGATTGCACCTTTCACCTTTGTTTGTTCAAACTACTTATTTAAAATGAGCTAAAACGACTCTTCTTGAGTTTTTTTGGGGAGGGGACAACTTAATTGTTTTACGTTCAATCCACTTAAATTTGTAAAAACAAATTAGTTAACTTAATTCCTTCATGTCGTCCCAACACAAATCAATTGTGTGAAACCCAGCATTTTACAGTGTTTTTGTAAACCCTAGAAATGGTTGTGTGTGAAAATGTCGGTAGATCATCAGTTTCTGAAAACGTCAAACACGTCACATTGGCTACGTTCACACTGCAGGCAAATGTGGCCCAAATCAGATTTATTTTTTTTGCCCACATGTGACTCGGGTCTGATTCTGTCATGACAGTATGAACAGCCCAAACCGCATGGAATCTGATCTTTTCAATTCAGATTTGTGCCACTTTCATATGTGGTATTAAATCTGATACAGATCTGATGTTTTGCGATGCGACCACAGTGTGAACGGTTATGCTGGAATTCATGTGATATGTTTTTGTTTATATAGTTTTCGATTGACATGCATCATTCTGGCTCTTACTACAAGCAGGCAGCTGATCAGTAGTGAAATGGCACACAGGGCAAATACCTCAAGAAAGTTAAGGTTGTTAATTTTGTTTATTTTTTAGAAGTACAACTGCCGCTCATTAACTAATCATTAACCTTTAACCTAAAAAATACACCGTTCAATTAGATTTAATAAACATTTATACCACTATAATAAAATTCCATATATAAAATGCATTAAAATACTGCTTACATGAAATATTTCACGTAAATAATAATACATTAACAAAACAGTTCATTTTAAAGTTAACAGTTAACGTTTCAGTTTCATTTTATTTTGTTTTTTACTGGATATGGCCCATGTTTTATGACAATGAATGAATAATAATTTATCAGACTTATGCAGACAATATCATTATAAGGACTGATGAACCCTGCACAGGCCAGCCTTCACAGTAACTCTCCTATCCACTGCGGCTGCTCATTTAACCCTTAATGAATTCACCGGTGGTCAGAGGGATACACACCGCGCTTGTCATATGACATATTATCAGTATTTTTTATGCAAAACACTTATTTTAGGTTTCAGACACTGAAAAATACACATCAGCTAGCCTACTAGCTAAATAACTGTTTACAGCTACACCTTGGCTATCTTTAAAAATGGCAGTAATAATCATATTAAACATAATCTGATGACGTGCTTCATTCATATCATGCAGTATACACGTTGTGTACATAATCAGACAATTTACAGTTGTGTGTAGCTGTACTTTTGCGTATGCAGGTCAGTTTAGGACCATGATCTGTTCACACTGGAAATCTGATATCGGCCACAATTAAAACAACAATGTGAACAGCTATACAAAAAAAAAATCAGATCTGAGAAAAAATCTGATTTGAGCAGTAAGCCTCGCAGTGTGAACGTAGCCATTGTGACTTAAATCAACAGCTCTCAATCCTCGTGGCCCCCCACACTGCTTATTTGCATGTTTTTTTTTTGCTTAACACACCTAATTTACATAACCAGCTTAATAGAAGAGCGCTCCAAGAAGGAACTGCATTGAGAGCGACATGTTTCCTACATAGTGATCACTGTTCTCTGCCCGCTGCGCATGGGAAATCGGGTCAACATGAAGTTTACTTCATTCAACAACAGAAAAGGATTTGCACTACATCAGCTGCAGCATTTTCAGTTATTACATGGTGTTATTTAATCGTAATCATGTGATTAGCGTAGAAGTCTTGTGCACGTTAGTCTTTCAATTGGACATGCTTTTAAACAGCAATAATAACAAATTATCCTGTGATGTGCACTTCACAGGGCACTTATTAGCAAGTGGAACAAACCTCTGAAGCAGTAAGAGAAACATACAAAATATGCATAGTGGGGGGCCGCAAGGACCAGGATTGAGAACCACTGACTTAAATCACCTTTCTTCCTCATTCTGAGGCTTGGTTTGAACTCATCCTGATCACGTCTACTGCCAAAATGCATTAAGTTGCTGCCATGTGATTGGCTGACTATAAATTTAATTAGCAGTTGAACCTATGTTTATAATAAAGTGTCTGTTGAATGTACAGTACTGTGCAAAAGTCTTAGGCCACTAGTATTTAAAGGTTTATTTCTTTATTTTTCTGTAGCAAGTCAGTTTGAAATATCAATTGACATTTCCAAACATTATTATTGTAATGATACAGTGAGACTATTGTCTGCACAATGAGTCTGATAACAGCCAGTGCTCCACACAGAGATCTGATCTGATCATCATCCAGTCTGTCTGGAATGACATGAAGAAACGGAACAAACTCAATCCAGAAGAACGTTGGCAACATCTCTAAGATGCTTCAAAAACCCTACCTGCAAAGCTACCTGAAACACTATGGCACCAAGTGTTTTAAATGCAAAGTGTGGTCATACCAAATGTTGACTTGATTTAGTTAATAAAAGGATCTTGATAAATAAAATGTATTTATACATTATATTTTAAAAGCATCCTCATTTTACAGCATTTTTACACAAGTGCCTACAACTATAAAACAGTATTGTAGCTTGGCAGGTAGGTTTTTTTGAAGCATCTTAGAGATGCAAAGTTCTTCTGGGTTTAGTTTGCCTCAGTTTGTTCCATTTCTTCATCAATTGGGATTGATTGAGTCCCTTGTGGTTTTGGACACCACTACAAATGGCATCTCTCAAATAGTCCACTATTTAAAGGTATATGAGCGAATTTAGATACAGCCTTGTCTCACCACCTCTCTTTTTGTTTTTATATCACCAGAGAAAGTAGCCCAGGCTAAAGAGGAGAATCTGAACATGCACCAAGTGCTCGACCAGACCCTTCTGGAGCTCAACAATCTATAAGGATGAAGTCTTCCTGCGCACCGAGCTCTCCATCGGGACCTGAAGGAGCGGCAGTTCTTTGCTTTGAGAAATGAATGTCTTATAGTCACACACTCGCCAGTTTGTTTCCAAACAGCCCAATGCAAATAACGTCTTGTAACCGTAGCAAAGCCAGCAGTACGCATAATTAACATTTTATTTAGAATAGTTTGTAGTCAGTCCAAGGTTTCATTTATAACAAACATAATGTTTACTACAAATGATATGTTCTCCAAAGTCAGCCAGCAGCTTTTTGTGACCTCAACTGCTTAATAAAAATGCTGAAATTGACAACTTTGCATTTAAAGGGATAGTTCACCCAAATATTAAAGTGTGCTCATTATTTACTGCCCCTCAAGTGGTTCCAAACCTTGATGAATTTCTCTCTTCTGTTGAACACAAAAGAAGGTATTTTGAAGAAAGCTGAAAACATGTAACCATTGACTTCCATAGTAGGAAAAACACATACTATGCAAGTCAATGATTATAGGTGTCCAACATTTTTCAAAATATCTTTTAACAGAAATAAAAAACTAATAAAGGTTTGGAACAATGGTGAGTAAATGATGACAGACTTTTTATTTTTGGGATGAACGAACCCTTTAACCATAACAAAAATGTACGGGAAAGGTTTTTACATAATAGATCCTTGTGAGATTACCATTTTTAAGCTTTTTCACTGATGTCTACCAAAAAAAGCACAACTTGTGATTGTATTTGTGTCTCCGACCACCTCTAAAATCGTTAAACGAATGTTTCAGTCTGCAGTGCTGCAATCTTGTGGCCTTTTTGTGAAATTAGCTGTTTTTTAGATGCCAGATCAGTTATTTACATCATCATGTGGAGTTCTCATGTCCTACTCTACCACCAACAGAGAAGCTCCAAAATTAATTTATGAAAAACACTTGCTATGTACAGACATGGATCCATTTTTAATGTGAAATTGTAACAGCAATTGGGAGTATAAGATGGGACTTTTTGACTAATATCTACTACGAATGTTTGCAAACTTTTTCTTCTGTCTGATATATCTGACCAAATCTGTGAATTGCCCTTTAACAGCACACTTCTATCAGTCTCACTAAGCTGATAATAATCCAAATTTAGAGTTATATATGTGAAGGAATACAATGAGTTTATTAATTGGGGGAAATCTTTTTTACATCGTTTAAAAGTGTCCTCTTTGTCTGATGCAGATAACCATGTAGCAAATTCTAGAACAAAACAATGTAATTATTTGGTGTATGAAAGGGATCTAGTTAGAGAACCAGCTTTTGGGTCATTCTTGCACACGTTTTTAAACAATTCCAGCGATTTTTAACGCATCACCCATTTATGTATCGTATCCTATGCAAATGTGTGAGCTGTTTGATTAAAATTAAATTTTTGAAATCATAACTTTGACTCGTTTATTTGTTTGAATGATAACAGATCATTTATGGGGTGACTTTGGCCATAGTAAATGTTTGTGTGGGGAAAAACTAGTTTTCTTAAATGGTCTTTTAGGTATAAGAGATTGCCTCAAAACTTCTTAACGGCAGTTGTTGGAAGTCTAGCTGCCAATTTTTCTTTACATTATCATTTTTATTATTAGGCCTATTAATGTTCAAACATCAGTTTATGGTTGCAGACATCGTTCGCGTGCTTTCGAGAGTTGACGGACGACTTTGACTTTTCCCAATTCGTTTAAAAAAACATCTTAATGGAACAAAACCAACAACGTCTAAACGAGTAAAATGTTCTTGTTGTAATATTTGGTAGTGAATTGTTTTGTAAGGTTTTAATATTTCTGAAATGTTGTTTTTTGTACACACACAGTATAGTCAACGTTTGAAGTTTATCAAAAACGTCTTTGAAATTATCCTAAGACACGAATGGGTGTTGTTTAATAGTTTTAGGACAACTTTGATGAAAGGATTTGATCCACTTCAAACATTCACTACTGTGTTTGTATGTGTAGGCTATGTCTATATATGAGAGCGGGATCGTTTCTGGAACAGCCTTGGACTAGTTTGTTGAAGTAGGTGTCGGGTGTGGATGAGGATTTGTGGTCCAATATAAATGTTTACCTTTTGTTATAGCGCCCTGTATTGTAACCATTGACTTTCATAGTAGGAAAAACACATACTATGGAAGTCAATGATTATAGGTTTCCAACATTTTTCAAAATATATTTTAACAGAAATAAAAAACTAATAAAGGTTTAAAACAATGGTGAGTAAATGATGACAGCATTTTTATTTTGGGGTGAACGAACCCTTTTTTACACAATAGATACTTTTGAGATTACCGTTTTTAAGTTTTTTCATTGATGTCTACCAAAAAAAGCACAACTTGTAATTGTATTTGTGTCTCCGATCACCTCTTGTTAATGTGTTATTTACTTGTTTCAAACCATTTTGAGTGTTTGAGTTGACTTTTTTCTGTTGAACACAAAAGAAGATACTTTGAAAAAATGTTGGATATGGAGGTCAGTGACTTTAAAATAACTTATTTTGTGTTTAACAGAAGAAGAAGAAAAAGTTTGAAACCACTTGAGGAAAAGTAAATAGTGACGACTTTTATTTTGGGTGAACTATGCCTTTGACTTTAGCCCCATGTATAATCAAACACACCTCAAGCTGATGATAAAGGATCATCCGAAAATACACTGTCAGACGTGCTGAAGCTGGTTGGAAATAAACTGCAGAACAATAGATCCTCAGGAGAGGGGTTGAAGGCCTCTGCTGGTGAGTTTTGCTTCAGCCCAAGTAAAACAAACATGAACAAGCAATCTGCACGTTTTAGCATGGTAAAGTAATTAGTGGTTGTCTTCAGTAAATCATGATAAAAATGTATATAGCTATTTTTTTTTTTATCAGAAATTAAAATATTGATAAATCATAAATCAGTATTACACTTAAGTTTCCAATGCTTAAAAATCCCCTTTTCATCTTTGACCCACATGCCTTAGAAGAAAGTTGGTTAATTTTCTGGTTATGCTTATTTAAAAATGACAGGACAACAAACTGCATGTATGCTACTACTACTACTACTACTACTACTAATAATAATAATAATATTAAAATGTTAAAGGAACAGTTCACCCAAATAACATTTTTTCACTATTTATGCACTATATTATCCTTAAGTGGTTCCAAGCATTTTTAAGTTTTTTTAATTCTCTCATTTTTTTCAATTAAACCATTCATCAATTATTCAGAGTCATATAATGTGACACCACAGTATTACACTGGTAGCTCAACTGTACTTTTGTCTAACATGAATTTAAATGAACACATTATTGCTTAGATCTATTCATGAATCATAAACCTAAAACATTCAACAAATGAGTCAATCAGAGTCACCAGAATGTTTCTGTCATGGCATTTAAAGGGACGGTTCACCCCAAAATGAAATTTCAGTCATCATTTACCCATCCTTTACTTTTAAACTTGCTTTTTTTTAAATTCTGTTTATCAGAAGATATTTCTAAAAATGCTGGAAACCTGTAACCACCAACTTCAACAGTCAATTCCAGGTTTTCAGCTTTCTTCAGTATACCCTGTGTTCAAAAGAAGAAAGATCAAACCGCTTTGTGACAAGTAAAGAGTGGGTAAATCATGACAGAATTTAAATTTCCTGCTTCTTCTTTGAACTTAATGGCGTTTAGCAAACCAGCTTTGGTGCATTTCCCCCACCTACTGTGGTGGGGTGTCAGGCGTTGCTATAGAAGGGAATACAGAAATAGACCAAGCAAAGAAAGAAAAGAGAACCAAAATAATTAATTTTTTGAGCGAACTATTCCTTTTAAGCTTCCGCGTTTACTTGCGTGTTTACGGTGGTCAGCGTAGCGGCAGGAGTGCGCACTGCAGGCGCGTAAACCCGGAAGCTGAAGCCGATCATTTACACCAAACAAAAGCCCTCGGAAGTGTCGCGTGTGTTTTTTTTAATTCAGGAACGGGAAACTAAAGATTTAAGTTTGAAAATGTTACCAAACAAAGCGCTGACTGAAGAACGACATAAAGCGCGTCAGTATTATCGGATTTATTAGCTTCGATTCTGTCTGTATTGGAAGATTTCTGTGATTTGTCTGTATTGGAACGCTGTAAATGAACACAGCAGGTTTAAACTGTCTCTAACTGATGGAGAATTAAGTACATTCGTGCCTACTGTCTACTAGGTTTGTTCGTGTTGTCATTTTACAACGCTCGATTGTAGCTCATAATCGATTAATCGGACCGCAACTGTTGATCTGAGAGGAAGGCGTGGGTCCAGAATGACTCTGGCAGTGTTTTTTGGCTGTGCCTTCATAGCGTTTGGTCCCGCTTTCGCCCTGTTTGTTTTCACTGTCGCCAAAGATCCTTTAAGAGTCATCATTCTGATCGCAGGGTAAGTCACTTGAGCACATTTCACTCACATAATCAAGTGCATTAGACCTTTAACTAAACCATTCATCAATTATTCAGTACCATAGAATGTGACACCACAGAATTACCCTGGTTTCTCAACTGTACTTTTTTCTAACAGGTATTTTGATGAACGCATTGCTCGGTTCTGTTCATAGATCATAAACATCATAAATGTTTTACAAATGAGTAGTTTATGAACATTCAGATCTTATTTTTTAAATGAACTGTTTAATCAGATTAATCAATGTTTCTGTCATGGCATTTAAAGGGATAGTTTAGCCAAAAATGAAAATTCTGTAATCATTTACTCGCCCTATACTTGCTTCAAACTTGTTTTTTGGTTCTGTTTAGCAGAAGATATTTTGAATAATGTTGGAAACCTGCAACTGTCAACTTCCATAGTATTTTTTTTTTACCTACTGTAGATGTCAATGTTTCCAACATTATTCAAAATATATTTTTGTCCCAACAGAACCACAAAACTCAAACTGGTATGGGACAATTAAAGGGTAATTGACGACAGGGTATTTATTTTTGGGTGAACTATCCGTTTAACAAAAACAAAAATGATTCAAAACTAGTATTTAGTGATGTGTTTGTTTCAGGGCGTTTTTTTGGCTGCTGTCTCTGCTGTTGTCTTCTCTGGTCTGGTTCATCGCTGTGAAGGCCAGTAACTCTCAGGATCCCAATCTTCCCAGGGGTCTGCTGATTTTTGGGGTTTTCTTTTCGGTTTTGCTCCAGGAAGTGTTTCGCTTTGCCTACTACAGACTGCTCAGGTGAGACTCATTAAGACATGCAATAAATGATAAGAAATCTCATGATTATGCCAAATATAGTGATGTTAGCAAATGTACAGGGCAATTTCCCTTAAACTTTATTGGGGTAAAGCTGGTTTTATATTTGCACATTTGGACTTTCTTCTTAATAATATAATTTCAGAAAAGTATTCTTTGCAAATTGTAAATTGTGAAATGAAATTAGCAGCCAGTGACTATCAAAGTACAACATTGTTCACAGTCAAATAAATAGTGCTAATGTTGTTTTGAAGTCATTTACATGCCATTTCAGACTGAATGTTCAAAGTAGCGTAATAAACAATATAGAGACTGTGTCACAAGTTGTCACTGTTCCAAAGTGAACGAATACGCAAATATAAAACCAACTTCCTCAATGAAAACTTTTAAGGCCAGAGATGTTGGATTAGAAATTTCACCACACTTTCACAGTTGATTTAATAGAGTAATTAAGATAAGGGTATATTTACATGTCAACAATGTGCTTAAAACAGAAAGGTTTTTCTGTTTGTTGTTGAAAAAGTTTGTGTACTGACAGTTTGTCAATTTTGTTCTACGGTAGCTGAGAGAGCTCAAACACGCTGCAAGTTAAGAGAACATCTTCAAGAGTTTGACAATGCAAACGATTGCTAATTCTCACGACACAAGGACAATACAGACAGTAGTGCAGTCCACAAGGGAAATGTGTCGGGGGACCCTAAAAATTGTCGAACTCTGCTGTTTCCTGTTTAGAGGCAGCTGTGTTGTCGGAGATCTGAGATGTGAATTTTTGTTTATTACAACTGTACGTGCAGAATTATTTTCCTCTGACACATTTCCGTTGGGGTCTTTACTATTTGTAGTGCATTTCTGTATTTGCATTTGTTGTGAGAATTTGCATGTGTTGTCAAACTGATGAACATGTTTTTTTCAAAAATGTTTTTCATTTTGGAGACAATAGCTCTGTTTATCTGTTCATTTTGATCTTTGGACGTTTACAGATCTTTTACATTCACAAACTACATGAAAGGTGTTTTCAGTAAAAGCATAATAGGGGTACTTTATATTATAAAAAAAAAAGCCAGCATGGATGTCATGGTGCTTAACTTCTTTTTAAAATAATAATATGAAGAAGATTTTTTTTACTCTTTAAAAGTGTGCAGTAAACCTGTAGAACCAAATATATATCTCTAGACATGTGCTTTACTATTATGTCTTTGAGAGAGCTGCTGAGTCATGAAAGCATGGAATGTAGACATTATGAGGATTGAACATTATACACTGGATAAGAAATGGAGGAAAATACAGGGGCTATAGCATGTGATGTCATACATGTCATATGATGAGTGCCACCCATTACATGTAAACACTATCCTAAGCTTGCCAAATTGGAACCATAACTGAAAACTATTAGAAGGAGGGAGAGAATGTATAAAATTTGGTGTTTGTCTGTTAGCCTCTTTTGTAATATACAATTAACTTTATCTTCTGGCATCAATACCTCGAAACTGAGCGGAGTTATTAAATGGAACAACTGAAAGCCACGACAGTCTTCACTTGCTCATGGATCCAAAATGTTTTTGCCAGTTATTGTAAAGGAATTTGTTTCCTTAACTGTGATTCATTTTTGCCCTTTTATGTTGATTCATCAGGAAGGCCACTGAGGGTCTGGCAGCCATTAGTGATGATGCGAGTTCGGCCATTTCCGTTCGGCAGATGGCTTACGGTAAACTGGGCTCCTGACACACTCAAAAAGAAACTTCATGTCATTGTTTGATGTTGCCTGTTCAAGACGAGTAATGCTCCAGGTTTGTCATAATGCCTCTGTGTTTTGTGTGCAGTGGCAGGATTGGGTTTCGGGGTCATGAGCGGTGCGTTTTCAATGATCAACATCCTGTCTGACTCTCTGGGTCCCGGGACAGTCGGCATCTTTGGAGACTCGCAGTATTACTTCATTACAGCAGGTGAGTTTCTGCGAAGCCTCCAGATTGATGAGTAGTTCCCCAACAACTTAAATTTGTATGTCAAAGCAAGTAGGCCTGCATGAAAACTGACATTGGGATATTTAGTTTTTCTGCAATGTTTATTGCCATATATGAGCAAAATTTCACAAAATTACTATTAATTAATAATGACTACGTTTACATGGACATCAGTAATGGAATTATTAACGTGTTTACATGAGTTGCTTTTTGAATGTTTCTTTCATGATCTGTTTTACATGTTGTAGCACATAATCCGATTAAAGTCATCGTGTCACCACGCTATCCACGTTTCCTCCGGCGTTTCATGTGATTTCGTGTGTTTAATTTTTAATTTGTCGACTTTAACTGCAGTTTGGCATTGGGGGGTCCGCTGGAAGAGTGTTGTTTTAATGGAATTTGATACCGCACGCCGTATTGGGGGGGAAAAAACACCCACATGTCGCAATGCAGGTGTCTGTGGTCCTTAACTGACTCGGTAGGTGCAGAGAATAGTGTCAAACAGCCGTGTGTGTACAGACTATCCTGTCGCAAAATGCGGCGAAAATCATACATGACTGTAATAGTTTGATTGCCGTGTTTACATGTCTGTGCTGCACTTCAATGATGTGACTAAAATCGGCATATGTCTTAATTCGATTTCTGTTTAGTTCGAGTATGACCTTAATCGGATTAAATTAATCAAAAATCACTGTTTACATGGTAGACTCTTAATCAGAGTGCTGTCTTATTGTATTAAAATCAGATTATTGGTGTCCATGTAAACGTACTCAGTGATTAAATGATTTTGCAGGGGAATGATTCTGCATAAAATATTCAAAATTACACAGAAATATACTAAATAAAATGAATTAAAGCAAGTTAAAAATGAAATAAATGGTTTTTACTGGAGTCTAATAGTATTGAGGTACAGAAATTCAATAATCAAATGCAAAATAACAATGTATAGTCTTCATTGTATAAAACAAACACAATTTGACATTGCAAGTCCTGCAATGTGAGTATAGCAGATTCGCACATTGCAGTATCGATGCTTAAACTATATTGTGCAGCCCTAAAAGCAAGCAATCGACAAGTGACAGGTCAGATTTTTTATTTATTTATTTATTTATTTTTAAACCCTTTATAGGGCCCTCATTGAAAAAACCCTGAAATGTTACTGGGGGTTATTACAAGACTTTTTAGCTTTTATGCTCAAAAATAAAATTGTGTTGTAATCAATCTCAATGAAGTTACCATATATGGTTCTTCGCCCAATAAAGGGTAATTAATCACTGGGACCATGTGATTTACTCTGAATTTCTCATAAATCACTTTTAATTTAAAATGCAAAAAAGAAATCTGAAAAATGTTGAGGCGGCCTGTAATATTTTTTTGTGTTCTGTAGAAGAAAGTGTCATTTATCATTCTTAACCCCTTGAATAGAGTCGATTTAGAACAGGGCTTAACAACTCTCTTCCTGGAGATCTTCCTTCCTGAAGATTTCAGTTGCAACCCTGACCAAACACACCTGTCTGTAATTATCAAGTGCTGCTTTAGGCCTAATTAATTGGTTCAGGTGTGTTTGATCAGGGCTGGAGCTTAATTCTGCAGAAAGGTAGCTTTCCAGGGACAGGGTTAGTAACTAGTGAGGGGAAGTTTGGATCTTTTCCACAAACCAGATCTTTCGGACAGTTCGTTTAAAAAAAACTGGATCACCAGTTCTTTTACTTTTATAATGTAATGACAATCCTCCCATGTCAGGATTCAACATATCAAAAATATATAGTCAGTTAAAACATCACCACAATCTGAAAAGTTTCCTACAATTAAGTTTTGCAACCCCAATGAAGCGTGATTCACTTACTATTTAAATTCCATTACGATTTTCTGATACAAAATAAACTTACGCTTCACCAGATCCTCTCATTTAAGCCCTCGGTTTACCCACGCTGCAGCTTAATCAGTTGTCCAAATTTGGTTCAAACGGTACTTTGCTGCTGTATCAGTCACAGCAGGCTGTCATGTACTGTTTGTGTTTGGTTCACCACCTGTTGAATCACGCATGCGCAGTATTATCAGCTCACCGGTTATCAAATCTGATGTCCGTTTATTGATCTAGTAACTGAATAATTTGGGAAATTGGTGGATTTGTGGATAAGTGCTTACTGCAGGCGCATACCGTTTCGAACGATTCAGTTAGATTTGGTGAATTCGTTCAATTGGTTCACTTAGAACAGGTGTCCTGGTGAGTTTAGCTTTAAGTTTCTTCGACACACCTGCCCGGAAGTACATGGGTCTTAAAATCGATTCCTGGAAAGCCGCAGCTCTGCACAGTTTAGCTCCAACCCTAATCAAACACAGCTGATCCAAATAATCAAGGTGTTCAAGACTACTAGTAGTCTTGAACACCTTGATTAGTTGGATCGCCTTGGCTGTTTTTCAATATGCATTCTTCAGCAATCTTGCGCCCTTGTGTTCTCGTGTAACATCAAATCACTTTTAATGTCACATCATCAGCAGCACGTGTACTGTGATGAGTGAAAAGCTTAGGTGCTGGCTCCAGCCAGTGCAAAATACAACAACAGTGCAAAATACAGACAGTGCAAAATACAGCAACATACTCCCAAAAAAACTAAACCGTATACAGTTGACAGTAATACGTAGAAGACAATAAATAGGTGTACACATATAAATAGGTGTACACACGTCTGACTGTTGGTGGAAAATTATTGTAGGCAATATTGTTTTAAGTAAGGATTGGTTGAAGTGCAGTGCATGCTACATCTTGATGGTATGCAGTGAGGGGTATGGAAGAGTTTGTGTGAGGTGCGTTAAGTGTTCATCAGTCTGATAGTCTGATTAGAAGCTGCTGGTGCGTGACGGAAGCTGCGGAACCGTCTGCCTGAGGGTAGCAGAGAGAAAAGTCCATGGCTTGAGTGGCTGGAGTAGCTGATGATTCCCTTGACTTTCCTTATGCACTGCCTGGTGTAGATGTCCTGGAGGGAGGGAAGCTCACCTCCTACGACGCGGCCAGCAGTTCGCACAATCCTATGTAGACCTTTGCGATTGCTGCTGGTGCTGTTTCCATACCAGGTGGTGATGCAGCCGGTCAGGATGCTCTCCACAGTGCATGTGTAGAACGAGCAGAGGATGTGGGGGATGTGGGACATCATCATCAATCGTCAAAGTTCAGTTCCAAAACTCAAGACTGCAAGAACGGAGGATGCATGAAAGTTCCCGGATGTGTTCTTGATATCGAGGATGCGTGGATGCAGACTTGAGTGCAAAACTCGCTTGAAAAGTCCCAGAAGTCATTGCGGCTGATTCTAAAAAAAAAAAAAAAGGAGCTAGGAAGCGCAGCATTTTCTACATGTTTAATGTTAAAGTTCAGAGATGTAGCTTATTTATCTCAGGAGTTTCCCAAAATGAGACGGTGAAAGTAAACATTCACAATGAAAATCTTAATAAATGCATAAACACATTAAGGGTGTTTATTTGCTGAAATTCGAATTAAAATCTGTATTATTTGTCTTGTGCAAAGTATATTTGTAAGATTGTTGTGCATGTTATATATATTGAAAAGGGGGGAAACAATAAATCGTTGTATGAATGCTGTAATGTTTAAATAATTTTCCGTTAAAAATGCGTGAAGGTCTTGTGACCATCAAGGAGAACGCAGCATCTCATTTCTCGGCACGTTCTGTGTTCTCGCAGTCTCCCGAGTTCGTTCTTCTGAGGTGACCTGGCAAGACGGGTCTCCACGAGAACGCAAGTCCGTTCTCTGCATTCTTAAAATTGAGAAACAGCCCTTGATTAGTAAGAGCTTCCAGGACCGAATTTGGACACCCCTGACTTAGAAGATCCAGCTAAAAAGAATGATTCATTTGCGAATCGCCCATCACTATTGGTGACCTCTGATCTAGGATATAGAAAAAATCTTATATTGTTTTTTTACTTATTTTTATCTTTACATTTACTTAATTGTACATTTACATCTCTTTTTATATTTTTGTTTAATTTATATTGTTTCAGTTAAATATTGTGTGCAGTTTTTTGGTGGAAGTAAAATAAAGAAATCTTTAGATCAGTTTAAATTTGTGGAAACTCATTAGCAACGACAGCACTGTTGTTATTTGTTAAATTAATACATCGACAGAAATAAATGTTGTGTGATCTGATTGAAGATTGTGTGTTGGGTGTTGACAGCACTGATGACTCTCGCACTGACGCTGCTGCACACGTTTTGGGGTGTTCTGTTCTTTGAGGGCTGTGAGAAGAGCTGCTGGTGGGTCATCGCTGCCGTCGTCTGTCTCCACCTGTTAGTCGCTGGCCTGGTGAGATTTACATGAACACACAATCCTTAACTGTCTGCAATCTGTCCTTCAACATGTTTCAATTAACAGCACATGAAATTTATTATATGCTATTTGTCAAAACTTTGGAATGATTAAATAATGATGCTCGCCAATCATTTATTTTACCAAACATACAGTAAAGCAGAAGTGTCTTCATGCTCTGGGCCCCTGCTCTGTGTTTATTATATGCTGATTTTATTTTCAAACTTTGTTTTTTATATATGCTCAAAAAGTTGAAGTCAGAATTATTAGCCCCCGTTAAATTTGAATTATTTTATATTTTTCCCGTTTCTGTTCAACAGAGACCCCATTTTTTCAACTCCTTTCTAAACATAATAGTTGTAATAACTCATTTCTAATAACTGATTTCTTTTATTTTTGCAATGATGACAGTACATAGTATTTTACTAGATATTTTTCAAGATACTAGTATTTAACTTAAAGTGCAATTTAAAAGCTTAACTAGATTAATTAGGGAAGTTAGTGTAATTAGGCAAGTCATTGTATAACAGTGGTTTGTTCTGTGTCTAATCGAGAAAAAAAAAATGATTTAGGGGGTTAATAATATTGACCTTAAAATGTTTTAGTTTTTTTTAATATTTAAACTGCTTTTATTCTAGCTGAAATAATACAAATGAAACTTTCTACAGAAGAAAAAATATTATAGGAAATACTGTGAAAAATTCCTTGCTCTGTTAAATATCATTTGTGAAAACTTTGAAAATAAAATTGACAGGAGGGCTAATCATTTTGACTTCAACTGTATATGCAGCCTTCATGAGCACAAGAGACCTCATTCAAAAACATATAAAAACACTTTTGAACTATACATAAACTACTCTAAATACTACATAATCTTCTCTAGAAACTCTAATTTGTAGCTTTTGATACTCTAAAGCTACAGCAGATATGTGCTATTAAATGGTTATGCTGGTTTAGAAAGGTTCGTTCATATCATTACACATCAGCTCAGATGTTTCATCTAGAAGCAGCAGTTGAGGTTTATATTCGTAGTCGCGTCACAGATGTTTTCACACTGCATGACTATCTGGGCTAGTGTTCGGTTGCTGCTGTGAAGACTGCAAGATGGATCTGCGACAGAGGGTTTCACACTGCGTGAATTTACAATAGGACAATCGGTCCGCAAACTACGTCTCACAACCAAACACACGTGAGAAGTGACATGGAAACAACACGAGGTCATGTAGTATATATTTTGTTATTAACTACATAATGAGAAAGAAGCCTTTAGTGGGGTAGAAAATGTACTTATTTTGCTCACCTGGGCTTTGAAGGGAATTAGCAATTTCTCTTAAACGTGTTTTTTTTTCTTTTTTTTTTCGACCCTTTTGGGATTATTGCTCAGATGACACGTCAAACACAGGTGCTCCTGCCAAATTTCCACTAGTTTTTCCTCCAATTTTTTGGTCCAAATAGACAGAAAAAAAGCCCTTTTAACTTCTCCCGCTAGCCTGCCGCTGGCCTGCAGATACCCATACTAATGGATGTTGCTTTCTCATTGGCTGTAGGTAATCGCCAATGTTATTTTCAATCAGAACACATTTCAAATGGCATGATTTGAATCGCTGACAGGTCCAGATATTTAGCATGCCAAATATCCACGGGTAACTGCGACTCATTTGCGATTCTCTCAGATCGCCTCTTTGATGGTTCACACTGTGTGAATATTACTCAAGTGAACATGCACAAATTTGCCTGTGATTTCAGGCATTTGTCGGGCAATTTCTCAAAACCTGTCGGCAAGTCAGAATCGTGGCTAAAATCATGCACTCTTAACACAGAGCAGAAGTGAAATCATCAAGAGGTGTATCAGTTTCACATGCACAGCTGGGATTATCTGAGTGCTTCCGTGTGTACAGTATATATACTTCTCTCAGAAAATGTTATTGCTCAGAGATTGGTTTTTTATAGCTTGTCAGACTTTGGCCTTGTTATTGCCTTATGTATTATAAACCTGCATCTCAAATATTAAATTAATCTATTTGGTCTCCAATTTGTTGATGATATGTATCACTACAGTTGAAGACAATTATTAGCCCTCCTGTGGAAATGTAGATCATTTTCAAATATTTCCCAAGTGCTGGTTAACGGAGAGAGTTGACTTTTTAAAAACATAATGGTTTTAATAACTAATTTCTAATAACTAATTTCTTTTGTCTTTGACATGATAACAGTATATAATATTCTCCTAGTTATTTTGCAAGATACTGGTATTCAGCTTAACGTGTGGATTCAAAATTTACCATGTTTATTTTGCCAGCTCACATTGTTAATCCTTAGGTAAACAACTAATTTCATTCAAGTTATTGAACTGGGAAAAAAGTTTGTTTTGGTAATCTTCAATTATAATAAGCTTCTGCATTTGACGTGGTGGTCCTTCTCTGTTTGTCATGTGGATTTTAAGTTGCAATTTAAGGCTTAAAATTAGGTTAACTAGGTAAGTTAACTTGGACAACAGTGGTTTGTTCAGGAAAGAAATTCTTGAGGGGGCTAATAATATTAATTTTAGCAGTTTTTACGTTTTTTTTTTTTTCAAGCCAAACTAAAAGTAATAAGACTTTCTCCAGAAGAAAAACGGAACAGGAAATGCTGTGGATTCTAATTTTCTTTCTTATTATAATCGTTTTATTTAATTACAAATCAAATTTTCACAGGAGGTCTAATAATTAAGTCTTCAACTGCACGTCTGTTAGAAGTCTAAAAAGGTACGAGTTTTGTATGTTGTCTGTATTTGTCTGCAGTCTCTGTTGAACCCGCTGTATGAAGGCAGTCTGCCTCCTGTGTATTGCATTACTCTGCTGATGGGCATCTGGGCTTTCTTCTCGTCTGGAGGATCCCTGCAAAACCTTAGTGCACTCTGCACACGTAAGACACTCAAATACCTTACATTAATTGCTAGATTTTAAGGATGCCTGAGATTGATAGTTGATAACCATTTCAGCCAATCACAGACATTTCTGTTGGCCATGTTAAAGGGACAGTTCACCCAGAAATTCCAATAGTCATCCTTTATTCACCTTTTACTTGTTTAAAACTTTTGAGTTTCCTTGTTCTTGTAAACGCATAAGAAGATTTTTGAAGAAAGCTGTAGTCATTGACTTTCATATTATTTGGTTTTCCTACTATGGAAGTCAATGGTCGAGGTGAATGGTTCATTCATTCATTCATTTTCCTTTGGCTTAGTCTCTATTTCAGAGGTCGCCACAGAGGAATGAACTACAAACTATTCAGGCATATGTTTTATGCAGTGGATGCCCTTTCAGCTGCAACCCAGAACTAGAAAATACCCATACACACTCATCCACACACACACACACACACACACACACACACACACTCACTCACTCACTCATACACTAATGGCAATTTAGTTTATTCAATTTACAGTTGAACTGTGGGGGAAACTGGAGCACCCAGAGAAAACCCACACGAACACGATGAGAACATGCAAACTCCACATAGAAATGCCAACTGATCCAGCCGGGAGTCGAACCAGCAACCTTCTTGCTGTGAGGCAGCAGTGTTAACCACTGAGCCACCGTGCCACCCACTAGAGGTTTTCAGCTTTCTTTAAAATATCTTTTGTGTTCAACAGAATAAAGAAGCAAAATCACTTGAGGGGGAGTAAATAGGGAGTATGTTTTAATTTTTGGGTGATCTATCCCTTTAACACACAGGTGTCAAACTGTGGCTGTGGCTCTACAGTTTAGCTTTAACCCTAAATAAACACACCTGATCAAAATAAATGAGTCCTTCAGGCTTGTTTGAAACCTAATAGTAAGTGTGTTGAAGCAGGATTGGAACTAAATTCTACAGGGCTGCAGCTCTCCAGTAACTGACTTTGACACCCCTGCTTTAACGCAATGCCCAGTCAACCCCTCAATTGCTCTCTCCTTGGCTTAGACCAGGGATGGGGAAACTTGTTCCTGGATGGCCAGTCTCCTACAAAATTTAGCTCCAACCATAATCAAACACTTCTACCTATAGCTTTCTAGTAATCCTCAAGCCAGTTCCTGGAGGGTTGCAGCCCTGTAGAAATTAGTTCCAATCCTGCTTCAACACACTTACCTGTAGGTTTAAACAAGCCTGAAGGACTCAATTAGTATGATCAGGTGTGTTTAATTAGGGTTGGAACTAAACTGTGCAGAGCTCCGGCCCTTCAGGAACTGGCTTTGACACCATGCTAAGACACTGATTAGCATTGTTCAGGTGTGTTTGAGTAGTGTTGAAAACAGAATGGGATGAGTGCTCAGAGAATAAAAGTTTTGAAATTCAGCCAAAAATAGGAAGAAAAACCAATTAGTTTTTTAACTCAAGACATGATGAGATTGTTTACAGAAGATGCCGCATTGGACACACAAGACTCACACATGAACATTTACTCAAAGGAGAAGAACCCCTAAAATGCCAATATTGCTGCAGAAACCAAACTGTTAAACATATACTTGTGGAATGCCCTATTTTTAATGTTATCAGACAACATTTTATCTGGAGAGACTTTAAATTAAATATTTTTAAATGTAAATCCTAATATTGTACAATTTTTATCGAAAGCAAACCTTTAAAAACTGTTTTAGTTTTTTTATCTTATATATTATCATTATTATTTATGTATTTTATCTTGTGTATTATTTATTGCTGTTGATGACTTTTAATTGTTAGAATATTTTTTTAATTATAGAAAAGTGGTATTTATAAAATGTGGTAAACTTGATCTGTTTTTTGCCATGACATAACCATAGAAGCTACAATGGCAATAAAATCTAAATTCTCTCTCTCCGAGTAGTGTTGAAGCAAAACTCTGCAGAGACCGTTTGTAAAGTAATATTTTCTGTCTTTTAGTAGATATATTACATGAGAGACTTGCTTTGTTTACCAAACAAGTGGATCGCATTGGATTTGCACTGTGTACCTTAAAAGTTAAAAGTTATTATTTTTAATTTCATGTTTTTAGTTACTGTACTCCCAAAATCATTCCACATAAATCCACAGATTTTTTTTTTTCAGTCACAAATAGCAAAAAATGTCCACAGATTCTGTCTGACCCTAAGATCGTCACTACATCTGTGGTCACGAGTGGTCACGAGAGTCAGCCGATTGGTCCAGAATATTTGGAATGCTAGATATTGGATTTTTTGTCTACGAGGTATTGGTTATGCATGAATGAGCCTCTTTGATGTGATGTTCAGTAGTTCACACATAAAGACTGCAGAGCGCCGATCACCTGCTGATTTTCCCACAATCACAGGCTTAAAGTCCTGTAGTGTGAACTAGACATTATCTAAGAAGATATTCATTTAAATACTAAGAAAGTCATTGGTTACAGGTTTCCAACATTTTTCAAAATAACTTTTGAGTTCAACAAAAACAAAGTAACTCAAACAGGTTTGTGACCAGTAAAGAGTGAGTGAATGATGACAATTTTTATTTTTGGGTGAATGATCTCTTTAAGACCTCTGGTTGGCCATTGGAATAGATACATTTGTGATTGGCTCCATTGATCATCGCTAGGCCCACACGGAATCTGTATGCACAGAAATTTTTAACTAAAAAAAAATCCACAGATTTTTAGCTCATTAATTCTGTGTATTTACTTGAATAAATGTGTGTAAATTTATATTTATTCAGTTTTTTTTATTAATTTCAGTAATATTATTGACTAATATGAAGATATTCAACTGATTTATTAACAATACAGCTTGTAAAGTTATACCTTCTGTCTTTTAGCATATATATTATATGAGAGACTTGCTTTATCAAATTAGTGGATCTCATTGGATTTACATTTTAAGCATTCAATAAAAGTTAAAAAGGAAATATTTTTTATTACATATATTAAGTCTTTAGTCACAATACTCCCAAGATCAATTCTTGTCCACAGATTCTGTCTGGCCCTAATCATCGCTACATGCTCTTCAATGAGCACTTAATAGTATAGTTATCCCAAAAATGTAATTTCTCATCATTTACTCACTCATCATTAGTTATCCCAAAAATGTAATTTCTCATCATTTACTCACCATTTACTTGTTGAACACAAACTTTTTGAAAAATGCTGGAAACCTGTAACCATTAACTTGCGTTGTATTTGTTTTTCCTACTATGGAAGTCAAAGTCGTCTTTTGTGTTTAACAGGAGAAAGAAACTCAAACAGGTTTGGAACCACTTGAGGGAGAGTAAATATAGAATAAATTTACATTTTTGGGTGAACTATCCCTTTAAACTAATATAAGGACATGTGAGTGGTTTAAAAAAAAGCATCTGTCGCTCATAGATAGGTCATCCTCTGATAGAAGTGGCTTTTCTCTGTGAACAGCTTGAAGCGATGATGACTGCTGAACAGGCCTAGTAACACCGAGGTCATGGTTTTGATAAATGTGAAATCAATACCGTCACACAGAGCTTTACTAAACCGTTTCAGTTCTGTTTGTCTAATTGTCGCCTCTTGTTTTTTATTTCTAGGCAGGAAAGCTGAAGCGGAATCTTCATAAGATGCTTTTAGTCGTCCCCAGTGAGATCCAGGACAACAGAACGGCTGAGTCTGAGGCTGCTTGACTGAATGGCAGCGGTTTATGAAAGAGCACATTCACCAGCTCAAAGCCCCGAGGGGATCCAGACATGTCTCCTCCGGCGTCCACCGCGCAAACGGCCTCCAGACTGTCTCTCAAACGCTGTAAATAGCTTGATCTGAATGCAAATCAATAAGACGGATCTGTAATGTTCTTTTGTTTTGAAAGCAACATTCTCTGGCTCTTGTGAATGGTTGTGTTTTTGAACTTTCTTTGTTGATGTCGGTACATTGTGAATCAAGCCTTATTGCCGGTCCGCTTTAAGGGCCGGAGTGAAACTTGAGCACCTTCAAGCCCAAAGTATACCTCTTTTTTATTTATGTGTACACTGCACACAATCAAACGCAGACTTTTATGGAAAACACTTTTTAAGTCATATTTGCGACGTGTGGATTCAAATAATTTTGGTCAGAGCAAGTTACACATCCTTTTCTGCTTCAAATTCAGAGAGATTATTTAACACTACATCTTTAATGCTCAATTCAAGTGTAGGCTGTTTTTACAATAACATAGTATTTTGAACACTGTTTCTTTTTATTAAAATAAATATAATTTCAGTTTATCAGATTTCATGTTAATACAGGCAAAACTTCCATTTTATCTGTCATGTTTTTTGTAAACTCGCCCCCAAGTTGGTAAGCTTAACGAAAATCTGGAATTTCCAAAGCAGTATGGCAATTCGTAACTTGGATTTAGTGTCTAATTTGCATGAAATTGTATAATTTAGTGTGTACATTTTGGTATGATTTGGCATCCCTCAATGGAGGGAAAAATCATGCTTTTTCATGCAAATTAATTTGTATCATTTTGAACAAATTGTCCGCTTTTCTGACATTAGTACAATAGTTCAGGCAGGAAGTTCAGGCAGGAATTTAGGTCTTTGTGCTGACCTTATAGATCTCATAAAGATCTGCTTTTTTTTTAAACATGACATGCACCAATTTCATAAAATTAGATTCATCCTTGTCCAGTATATGTGCTGTTTCTCTTTAAACAGTGTGTGTTCATGTCTTCTGAAACATAATATTTTGCTCATTAAAAGTATATATAGCAGTCTTTTAATTTTTGCAAATAAGTGTATCGAACAATGCTTCTTTCTATTGTTGCTTCAGCAGGCTTTTGCTGTTTTTGTTCGGTTTTTAAAGTTGCAACTGTGAAACAAATACAGGCTGAGAAAGAAGAACAGTTTTATAAATATCTGACAAACAGCCTTCTTTACTAAAAGCGTATCTGCGTCACGTCACATTGCTTTATATTTGCTGTGGACAGAAAGTGAATTAAACAATGTTTAGAACTTTATCAAATGTAGCGTGATGTGGTTGTGCTTTTCAACTGGTGTGTGAAACCCTCTGAGTCTTTCCACGAGTGATTGTACAGGTGTGAATACATCTATACCAGCTCTGCTACTCCACCCTCCAGTGTATTCATGTTGCTATCTTGGTTTTGTTGTGCTGAATATTTTTCTCCTGTCTGATTCTAAACTCTGAAGCACATCTAACATCAGTTCCAGAACACACCCACCGATTGCGTGATCGTCACAGACCAACGGTAGCTCAAAGGGGTTTAGGACCAAAACGAACTCCCCCCAAAAAGTTTGCTTTGGTGGGCTGTTTCAAACTGACAAAACAAGCTCAAAAAGAACATTATTTTGGCTATATTTTGTTCGAAATGACGTCATTTTAGTTCTTTTTTCCAATTTCGTTTGAAGTACACCGGGGCCTTAAGTGATTGACACCTTGTGAACAAATGAAGTGATGTAAAAACAACTCCACTGCATTTGTGATCAGCGCGTATGTTGTATGTGAGGTTAGAATAATTAGGCTGTGAAATTCACATGTGCGCTATGCTTATGGTTTAGTCTACTGATAAAATCTGAAGTATACTTTGGGCTTTAGGATGAAGACCAATTTCACCCTCTTTTACTAATGTTATTTTGACTATTTCACATATGTGTATTTATGCCCTTAAGAGTCGAGAGCATTTCACTTACTGACATTTACAGTGTTGTCAAAAGTACCGACTTTATATTAAAAATAACCATTTTTAAGATGTCCTTTTACTTCTAACATTTCAGCTCCTTCTCAATTGCTCCAGTGTCTGGACCAGTGTTTGCGTGATCAAGAGTGTCAAGCGATGATCATTATAGCCAATCACAGGCAAATCTGTTGAGAAGTCATGCAATGGTCCATATGAAATCTAATTTTACAGTTTATTTTGCTAGCAGACATTGTTCGTCTTAAGGTGACCAATTAAAATGTACAAGTTATATTCAGTTGAGAAAAAAACAACAGTATTTTGGTCAACTTTAATCAAAAACTGACCATTTGCTTCCTTTATGGAACGACAGTCCTTCTTTGATTTATGTCAGTTTGACTGCTTGTGCGAAATATGTTTAGCCACGTCCCTCCAACCGTTAGTTTGCTGCAAATGAAAGATGAGAGGAGGAGCAGAAATATAAAGCTCCGCCCCATAGTCAATATTCAGTTTCAGTTGGAAATTCGTCTTCATACTGAAATAAAAGTCCGCAGCAACTCACGCAGTACTGAAAGTCACTACTTTTGACAGCCCTTTCAAAGTTGTCGTATACATTTCAAAACAAGTTCTTGGTGTTGTGATAATTGAATGCACAGAGTGAAATTGAACATCTCAAAAGGAACAACTGTCCTGCCCATCTCAATGTGTAATTATGCAGTTAATGAACCGAGTGACGTCTGGTGTTTGTCATTTTTCAGTGATATGCTGAATCATTTAGATGACACTTTCTTTTACCGTGACCTTGTTACACATGTACTTACTGTAGTTAAAACTACAATTATGCATAATTACATGCAAACCAAACCCTAATCCTCTTTAGCAAGTGCATGGTGTTAGTTAATATTACTAAGTATACTTAACTGTATATTGACACTAACAAGGGCACTTTAAACTAAAGCGAACCACCATTTGTTGTTTGGTTCACACATATGGACAGAAAGCAATATCTGGATGTTCCAGAATGTTCATTAAAGGGACAGTTCACCTAAAAATAAAACTGTCATTATTTACTCATCTAATGAGTTTCATTCTTCACAAATGAAGATATTTTGACGAATGTTGGAAGCCATTAGCCATAGATTTCCACAGTGTTTTTATTTTCTACACTCAAAAAATTATGTTAGCTGTTTGTTCAAACCACTTATACAATATGAGTTGAACCAACACAATACTTAAGTTGTTTTTTTGGCAGGGAAACTTAATTGTTTTATGTTCAGTCGACTTAAATTTGTAAAAACGATTACCTTAATCAATTTGTGTTGGGACAACATGAAGGAATTTTGTAGAACCCTGCATTTTTCACAGTGTACTATACTGAAAAAAAAGGCTGGGTTCCATTCAATCGATTTGTGTTGGAACAACATGAAGGAATTAAGTTAACTTATTAGTTTTTACAAATTTAAGTGGATTGAACATAGAACAGTTTAGTAGTCCTTAAAAAAAAACTAAAGAATTGTGTTGTTTCAGCTCATTTTAAATAAGTAGTTTGAACAAACAAACAGCAAACATCATTTTTTTCAGTGTATGGATGTGAGTGGCTGCTGATTTCCAACATACTTCAAAATATCTTATTTTGAGTGCGACAGAAAGAAAAAGAAACTCATTAAGATTTGTAAGTGTATCGAACAGTAAGTATATTTTTCTTTTTGGGTGAACTATCCCTTTAATATCTGCTTCATAACTGGTGCTGCCTGTCGGCCATGTTTTCTTCAGTTGTAGTATCTGAGACTTACTCTACGCTGCTAGATTTTACACTTGTCTTTGCAGTTCAGCTTTAATTCTTATCACAGCACATTAACACCACAGTGATCGCTTGCAGTATTTTCCAGTCATTTAGCCTTAAAGCACATTGTCCGCACTTATTGCGGTACTTCACAGATCACACCTTTGTTTTGCTGAATGTTTCTTCTGTACCTTAATGTATTACTTACTGTACTCGTTTTATGCTCTCCATTTGATATTCTGTGTTAAAAACTGTGCCGATCAAACTCTCTCCACATTCTGTTCTGTATATTTGGACACAGTAACTCGGTGCTTATCTGAATTTGAATTATAAAAGGACTTCTTGTAATTATGTAACATTTTAATGCTGCTTTATATAAAGTTTCTAAAAAATGCCATGTGCCAAACAGGGAATCGGATTACTGTTCATATGCTTAATGTGTTCATCAGAACAAAAAAAAACCTCAAAATGATGTGGATCAGGTAAAGGCTGAGTAAACGATTAAAGAATTTTCATTTTTGGGTGAATATTATTATTATTATCAAATATTAATGTGAGAAGTGATTTTCTATTGCAGTTACACCCTGCTTAAGAATAAGGTTCAATTCATTAGCATTAGTATCAAGACGTGAATGTGAACAGCATTAATCTAGCTAAATGTTAATTTACAATAATGTTAGTTGGAGTTGTTTCTTGTAAGAAATGAATTAGAAACCTCTCTAACTGTATTTCATTCTAGTACAGTTCAATTGTACTATAACCTCTCTATGAACCACCACCTTATTGTGGTGGACGGGTTTGAGTGATCCAAAGAGCTATGTTTTCAGGGGCAAAATGCCTCTAGGGTCTCCTGAGGCAAAAAGGTCCTAGGTGATAGGTCAGATTATGTGCGGTTCAAGGAAAATTACGTTGATATAGTCCGGTATGGTGCAGATGGAGCCTCACCTTGGAGCCAGGCCTGGGATTGGGGCTCGTATGCGAGCACCTGGGCTCAGCCCGATGGAGCAAATTGAGACCATCCTCCAGCAGGCCCACCACCTATAGGAGGTGCTGTAAGGGGCCGGTGTGTTGTGGAATGAGCAGTGGTAGATGGTCAGGACCGCAACGACCCGATGCTCTGACACAAAAAGTGGCTCTTGGGACATGGAGTGTCACCTCACTGGGAGGAAAGGAGCTTGGGTTATGGGTGGGAGGTTGAGCGGTACAGACTAAAAATAGCCAGTCTGACCTCCACACACAGCTTGGGCTCTGGAACTTCTTGAGAAGGGTTGGACTCTCTTCTACTCTGGAGTTGCCCAAGCTGAGAGGCAGTGGGGATGCAGAGGTGGACTCACCCATAACCCAAGCTGAGATCACTGAGGTAGTTTCCAAGCTCTGCAGTGGCAAAGCGGCAGGGGTGGATGAGATCCACCTTGTGTATCTCAGATTTCTGGATGTTGTGGTTCTCGACCTGGTTTGCATTGCTGACAATAAGTCAGTTCCTGGTTGGACTCCAGCAGGGTTGCCCTTTCTCATTGATTCTGCTAATTATTTTTATGGACAGAATTTCTAGACGCAGCCCAGGGTCAGAGGGGGTCTGGTTTGGGGACCTAAACTATATTTTATTTTCAAGATATGAGGTAAATCGCTTTCAGTTTCTTTATGGCGATAAATGTCATGTGAAATGGTATTCAAAATCAAATAAGTAGCATTTACACTGAATAAAGCACCAGTATAATCAACACCCGAGGTAATCATTGTTATATTAGTGTATCCTGTTGTGCAGCTTCAACATTACAGAAACAGAAATAGTTGTTTCTAAAATCTTTTTTTTTTTGTGGACGATTGAGACAAAAACTAATTTTAAGATGTTAAAGATACCTTTTATCGCACCCGTGTATGGCAGCATCACATCACATGCAGTTAGGACACAGAATGGTATGTTTCCTCTACAGCCGCTCAGTGCCACTGGCAACATTTCAACACCTCTGTGGTACATGTCAGATACAGGGCAAAGCACGCCTTTTTTTCCATTGTGTGCTTGCTAATTAACAAGGTGGAAAACAGTGTGTTTACATATTTATCACATGCACATTGTTTAGAAGAATAAACACAGACATAAAATAGTTTTGCAGTAGGGCAGTATAGGTTTATTGCAGCATTTTTGTGTAAAGATAAAGTGTGAAGGAATACACTTTTATTACACAAGTTGTTTCAGCTAGCTCCATCTCTAACGTTAACTCTCACAGTGATGTCAGTAGATCCATTGAGTGCGTTGTGTCTGATATTGCATGTCTGAGGCTGTGTCTGAGCTTGCATATGCTTGTCTGCGTCCAGATACTATTGGGTAATCCTTCAGTTCTGCAAACACTGGGAAACATGCAACAACATTTTGCCCGACCTACAACTAATCACACCATTAAAGCACATAAAGCACTGCACGAGCATCATCAAAGCTCCATATGAAATCCAAATGCTAGATCCAGAACTTCCATATGAATTGAAAAGCTCGCTTCACTGCACACTCTACGTGCCAGTGGAAACCTATGATGGAAACTCAGCATTAGACTTGTGTGACCTCTCACCTTCTGTATATAAATAGCCCTGCGACGTGCCCAGAGCATTAGACTGTAAGTCACTGGCAGTGTTCAACACAATTGTTAAAATTCACACAAATTCTTAACATAACCTGCCTATAAGCCTGTATAATGGGTGAATAATTGAACTTATGGACTTTTATGTGAAAACTAAGAGCTTTCAGATTTCAAAGTTTAATCGTCTTAAGCGCTGTTGGTGCTGACAGGCATCCTCGTGTGAATGTTTAGTATTCTGCACTGTGTTTCAAACATACCTGCAGTAAAGAGCAGCAGAGTATGAGGGAACACTGTAGTTTATATAACGACAAAGACAAAGGCAGCAGTCACAACCTGCAGAGTGTGAAGAGTTCATCAAAACGTAAAGTTCCCCATTAGGTTTACATTATTGCACATGTATTTTCCAAATACAAAGGCTTGAAATTTTTTTTTATTTCCTATTATTAGAAAAAAAAAATAATAAAAAAAATTATATATATATATATAGACAGTGCTCCGCATTGAGTACACCCCATTTTGAAAATTAATGTTTTTATCAATTTCTCAGTGAATGTAGGTCATATATTTTAGTGCATTTGAACAAAACTGATTTATTAAACAGATATATTTATTAAAATAATGTTTTAGTCACCAAGCATTTTTAGTAATAGAAAGATATTACATTTAAATTGAGATTTTTCCTTTTTTTTTAAATTTTTACTTTTTTCCCTAACATATAAATTTAGGCTACTAGTTTTTGGACTGTTATCGTAAGTTATTTTGTTAGATTAGCTCCAGATTTGGCTTCAGTACTGACTAATCTAATGTATATGCTCAAATATATTATTGTAATAAAAAGTATTTCTTGAAAAAAGAGAGATCTGTGAGAGGTGCATTCGTATATAAAAAAAATATATATTTATATTATTTGACACATAATCATATTAGATATTTTTTTAGAATAGATTTTCTACAAATACATTTTTGGTCATTATTAGTATAGTTTTGAAGCATATTTTTAAACAATATATGTAAAACTACATTTGCAACTAGATGCAGTATAAATGCATACACGAGTGGGAGAAAATCTTTAAGAAACATATTTCTTGAAAGCTCCTCTGGACAAATGATTTCTGTTATTATATTTTAGAGCAATGGATTTTTGTATATTTTTTATTATTATTTTAAATAATGGAGACTTGCAATCTTGTAAGTTTGTGAATGTATTTTCTTGAACCTGAATTGCATGTAAATTACAGCAAATGTATCTTAATTTCAAAATGTTCAAAATATATTTTATCAAGCCTCACAGTTACAAAATACAGTTAGCAAATAGCCTATACTTCAAATGTATTTTAAACTGAATTGTTTTTAAATTAATGTATCAATGGGATGAGAACATGAGAATATTTTTTTTGTTGGGGGCGGCACTATGGCTCAGTGGTTAGCACTGTCACCTCACAGCAAGAAGGCCGCTGGTTCGAGTCCCGACTGGGCCAGTTGGCATTTCTGTGTGGAGTTTGCATGTTTTTCCCGTGTTGGTGTGGGTTTCCTCCAGGTGCTCCGGTTACCTCCACAGTCCAAAGACGTGCGCTATAGGTGATTTGAATGAACTAAATTGGCCGTAGTGCATGAGTGTGTGTGAATGCGAGAGCGTATGGGTGTTTCCCAGTACTGGGTTGCAGCTGGAAGGGTATCCGCTGTTTAAAACATATGGTGGAATAGTTGGCGGTTCATTTCGCTGTGGCGACCTCTGATAAACCTCTGAGAAAGACAATGAATGAATGAATATTTCATCAATCAAGGTTTCTGTCATCTAGTGCACAAATTAAATAGTTTTTATTTAATTGAACAAATGGCAGCACGGTGGCGCAGTGGATAGTGCTCTCGCCTCACAGCAAGAAGGTCGCTGGTTCGAGCCTCGGCTGGGTCAGTTGGCGTTTCTGTGTGGAGTTTGCATGTTCTCCCCGTGTTTGCGTGGGTTTCCTCCGGGTGCTCCAGTTTCCCCCACAAATCCAAAGACATGCAGTATAGGTGAATTGGGCATGCAAAATTGTCCGTAGTGTATGAGTGTGAATAGGTGTGTATGGGTGTTCCCCAGTTCTGGGTTGCAGCTGGAAGGGCATCCGCTGCGTAAAATATATGCTGGATAAGTTGGCGGTTGATTTTGCTGTGGCGACCCCAGATTAATAAAGGGAATAAGCCGACAAGAAAATGAATGAATGAATAATTGAACAAATGGGTTTTTTAAATATGTCTGAATTTTTCGTTTACTCTTGCACTGAATCGTTTTGTTTTCTCACACAGTGATACTAGGGAGAAATTTATTAAACGAAAACAAAAAAAGCCATGGAAGAAATGGACATTTATCTACAACCCACTGTAGGAAACAATACAACAACGAAGACAATATATCATTCAAACAAAGAGGTATTTCACAGATCCGAAACTGTATAACAGTTCTGGCTAAGAAACTATGCGTTTATGTTTACAATAACTGACATCCTTTATTACTGATTTGCAAACAGTATTTTCTATCGAGGCATTAGGAAACTCGAAAACGAACAACAAATCAACATACAAAAAGATGTGAATATTGTTCACGAGACAGTAACAGTAGTTTGATCAGTGTCTTTTCCTATAGGAGCTGGTTTATAAATAACATCTTGCTTGGAGTCTTTTTTGAACCTGTAAAGAAAAAGAAACATGAAATCTCTTGTGTGACTGCTTTCCTGAAATATACTGTCAGATAAATGATGAACATACTTTGAATACTTTTTGTGCTGTCGATACGTGTAAATGGAGAAGATCAGCAATGTGACGGCAAACAGTACACCAAAGGTCACTGCCAGAATGTGCCCTGTAAAAGATGAATGAATGAATGAATTTCAGAAACATGTTACTAAGAAAGAAAAAGAACAGACAGTGTGCTTCAGTGTTTAAGACGTGGACATATCTAAAACTGTGTTGTAAAATCACTATAGTAATTTATAGTAAATGATATTGTTTTTTATCCATACTATTATAAAATACTTTAATCTGCTACATGGTAATACTACTATAGTAATACAACAACTATAGTAATATAAACAAATTACCCAATATATAGTTACTTTCTATAACTATAAGGTGTAATATACTACAACACACTTACAGCTTACTGTAGTAAACCTGAAGTATACTACAGTATTTATTGCCGTTTATCAGTTCAGTTAATACTACTGTATGCTGTAATGTATATTATCAAAATGTGTAAATGCTATAATGCATACAATACACTTTATTATATTAATCAAAAACCTTGTAGTATTTACTATGAATTACTTTTTAACAGTTTGATAGTATTTTGTAATGTGGGAAATAACATCTTATGATTTTGGAATTGCAAAAGTCTCTTTCTTGTCTAAACATTATAAGATTATTAATATTTTTTACTAGACAACATATAAATGATCGCTAGCTGTCCAGTTGACTGTGTCAAGTTTATGTTATAGCCTGCTTTAGGATATATATATATACTATATATGTATAGTACACTAAAAAGGTTGCAAACGGTAGATTTATACCGCTAGATTCCTTGATATTCTTATCCTGTGTTTCTGCCGGTGGAGCTCCTCTGGGTTCTGTTAAAATCAACACATGTAGATGTTATGTAATTCATAAATTATTCAAATGGCGCTGTTAAACAGCTTTAAAAAGAATGAAGCTTTCTAGCATGCACATGTCGAGCATCTGTGTTTGCACATACTTTGGACTTATAATATAAACGGTAAAACTTTATTATAGAGTTCAATTCTCACTATTAAGTAGTGGCTTAATACCTGCCTATTATTAAGGTATTGACTGTTTTTAGTACTTAAAAATTACATATTCTGCATGATCTTATTTCACATCCCTAATCCTACCCAATACCTAAACCCAACTACTACCTTAGTAACTATAAGAAGCAGCAAATTAGGGGTTTCAAGAGTTCACACTTAGCTGATCATTGATTATAAAGCTTATTTGGCATGCTGTCCTGGGAGAGAGCCCTGAGCTCATAAGATCCTCGAGCCCGGGGCTCCCTCCAGTTTGCAAGGCGAGAGGGGAGTTTGAGCTTAGGTAGATCTCGAGAACTCGCCTGCTGTAGTAGCTAATGAACAGATAGTGATTGCTCTTAACAGATAACTATTTACTAGGTGTATGTCTATGGTGCCGATTTAGATTAGTCAATTTATTTAAGTTGCATGTTTTTGGACGGTGGGAGGAAACCAGTGAACCCGGGGGAAACCCACATGAGCACGGGGAGAACGTGTAAACTCCGCACAGAATCGTCAGCTGGCTTGGTAAGGACTAGAACCAGTGACGTTCTTGCTGTGAGGCAAGGAAGAGGAGTAGGGGGGGAAGGGGGGGATTCTTCCAAACGAAGATGGCTGTTATATGGAACTTAGGATATTTATAGTGGCTTAGGAATCGTCTGATTGGTGAATCATAAATTGGATAATGCTAAATAAACTTCACTTATTGAGCTAAAAGTCATAGTTAATGGTTTGTTAATAGGGAGAATTGTACCTTAAAGTGTGACCGTATACAGATATAAAAGCATTTTCATAAATACAAACAAAACACATGAAGACTTGAGCCACTAAGAGATAAAACCAAATTGAGTAAATAAAAAGATAGATATGGTGGCTGAGAGAGCTCAAATGGGCTACAAGTTAAGAAAACATGCATATAGAAAACACTAACAAAGTGAGAAAACATCATCATCAGTTTGGCAACACATGCGGGCTAATTCTCACAACACTTGCAGATACAGAAACACACTACAAATAAAACTACAAGGAAAATGTGTTGGGGAACCTAAAAAGTGACTAACCCGGCTGCCTGTTTAGAGTCATCAGTGTTGTCAGAGATCTGAGACGTGAATTTTTTGTTCATTTTATTGTTCTGGTTGTAGGGTTCCTTGTTGTTTGTATACTTTTAATAATAATAGTAATAATCTGAAAATTGCACAATTAACATGAACCCTCCTGTTAAATTACTGGAAAAATGACCCGGGAACCATTTTAACAGCAGAAAAAAACCCTAAATGAAGTTTGGAGGCTTTTTCTAAAATGAACCCAACATTAGAAAAAAACAATCACTTTTTATTTCCATATTTTCCTGAAGGCTGGACACATTTCAGGTCATTTTTGACCCAAAGGGCAAATAGTTTATACAGAATTCTAAGACAACAAGAGGGTTAAATGAACCATTGACTCTAAACAGGAAGCAGCCACGTTCGTAACTTTTTAGGGTCCCCTGATATATTTCCCGTGTGGACTGTGCTATTTGCAATGTGTTTCTGTATTTGCATGTGTTTTGAGAATTTGAGAGAGCTTGTATTTTCCAACTGATGAAGATGCTTTCTCAGTTTATTGGTGTTTTTCTATTTTTATGTGTTTTCTTAACTTGCAGTGTATTTGAGCTCTCTTGTTCATTCATTCATTTTCATTTCGGCTTAGTCCCTTTATTAATCTGGGGTCGCCACAGCGGAATGAACCGCCAACTTATCCAGCATATGTTTTAAGCAGCGGATGCCCTTCCAGCTGCAACCCATCTCTGGGAAACATCCATACACACCCACACACTACGGACAATTTAGTCTACCCAATTCACCTGTACCGCATGTCTTTGGACTTGTAGGGGAAACCGGAGCACCCGGAGGAAACCCACGCCAACACAGGGAGAACATGCAAACTCCACACAGAAACGCCAACTGACCCAGCCGAAGCTCGAACCACCGACTTCTTGCTGTGAGGCGAACGTGCTACCCACTGCGCCACTGTGAGGCCCTGAGCTCTCTCGGCCAGAGTAAAAAAAGACCTAAAACACATTGCACGTACTTCCAGTATCAGATGTGTGGAAAGATGACTGTATTTTTCTCCCATGCAAAAGTTGTGGTGCTCTGAAGTTTTTGGACAGAAGCTTGTTGTGTTCAGTTTTCAGGGAGTCCTCCAAGGCCGCGAGCTGATAAACAAAAAAAGAAGAACACAGTCATCTAAAGGCCTGATCCAAATGGTGTGACACTCTTTCTTGTGTTTGAAAGCTGACATTTGAAAGCTGTTTGGATAGAAATGCGTGTAGGCATAGTGTGTCCACAGTCATATTGGAGTGATATAAACACAAGTGTCTATTAAAAAATTTCCTGACGTTAAAATAGAATCCAAATCCTAGTGATTTTGTCCTGACATTGGCAGTGTGGATTTCCCCACCTACAGATATTCGTTTAGAGGTCAGTTCTGGTTAAGGTTGTCAGAATTTACCGGTATTTTGGAATGGATGTGTGAATGATCTTTTCCGAAAAATTTCCGGAACGCTCTTCCCTGTTTGAAATTACCGGTAAAGTCATTCCGGTGATTTTCCAGATATTTACCAGTATCACTGTGTGAAAGGGGCTATTGATTTACAGACACATATTTCAGTATTAATGTATGTAAACATCCACAAGACAGAATTTGCAAAGAAACTGGGATAGAAAAAAGATCTGTGCCAACTCTCTGTAATCCAACTGCACTTCAAGGAGTAGTAAGTGCTACACTTTGTATATTTATATACTTTATATATATTTTATAGACTATACTTTTTGAGCTCAGTATACTTTTTGAGCTCTGAATCTGGTTATCTTTCTTTTAAGCAAAATGTCCTCAGAGTGGGCGGGGAGAACAAGCTCATTTTCATTTTCAAAGGCACAGGCCCATAATCAATTCCCTTATGAAAATATATATTTTCACCAGGGTTAAATAAATGATCTGATGGGTATTTTGACCTGAAATTTCACAGACACGTTCTGGAGACAAAAAAGACTTAATTTACATCTTGTAAAAAGGCCAAAACTGGAGCCCTTTAAAACTGAGAGTCTGACCTGTTTTCTGGACACTCTGATGGAGTCATTGAAGAGAGTCCAGCTGACCGTCTGCAGACACGGAGGGGTCGTCAGAGAACCGCTGTACCTATAAAACCTCTCCAAGCTGTCCGGTAGAAGATGGCGCACATTAAAACCAGGAATCACAGTAAGTGACTCTGAAAAAAGACCATTAGATCAGGTTAGATGATCGTCTTTCAACATCATCCTATGTTCTTTCCAGTGTCTTACCCTCTGTGCTGACGTCTGTTAAAGCAGACAGGATCTTTTCATAGTTGTCATTTTCATGAAGGCCAATCTGTTAGGAAACAGTCAAAAGGAAATGCTAACAAATGTATTGCAAAGACTTTGTAGGCATTGGTCAAACCACATTCTGTTGGAAACCTTTATTGTAGTCATAAAAAGGCTTAAAGACTTACTGCTATGAATCCTCCTAACACTGCCAATCCATCAGCTTTACTAGCTGCCTCCGTCAGATTTGCGTATTTGGAGTTATAATGAACCACGTGGATCTGGGGAAATGAGGAAATTGTCTTAGCATTTGCTTATGCAATATGCCACACATTACGCAATGATTTTAATCTCTTATGACTAGGCATGACTAGGCCCTGAATGAGTCTACAGGCGTTTTGTGTGATTTTTGATTGAAATGAATTTAATCAGAGAGCAGTTTGTTTAAAAGAAAAAGGAAACCTGGGGAGGTGAAGCATCTTTTAACATCTCACTGTAAATAGTGATTAGTTATTTTATTTTATTAAGTTTCCTTAAAAGCGGCAAGCTGACTTTACTTTAAAAAGTGAGTAAACCCCTTGTAACTTCGACTTTTTTTTTTTTTTTCAAATTAGTTCATTACTTAATCATTTTAAGGCTGTGGGCTTATTTTTATTAAGTAAAGTCAACTAATCGTCTTTAACAGTGCTAATAAGTCAATGGTCTCATTCACTAATGAGACCTGATGTATGTTTTTTGCGTTTATACGCACATTTAATTTATATGCACAAAAACTTTCTGCCTAATTCACAAATCATGCATACGCACAGAGCGCATCGTCAAAACATTTTAAAAAGGCACCTCTCGCCGCAAAAGAACGCATTCGATGGGACTAAAGCCTGAAAAACCATTCATCACTCTCAGGAAACACATCTGTCCGCTCTCTAAGGGAGCAGTTATAGTTGCCATGCCTCCAAACACAAGGTGAGACACAATAATCCTCCTTTATCAAAGGATAGAACAGGTGATTGTTGTTTGGACATATGTATATATGCTTCTGGTGAAGTAAATTTTGTAAAGATACATACATTGTAAAACTATCTGAAATATGAAATTCCGATTTAATGTTGTAAATGGGTCAAAGGTGAGCATTAAATTTTGTTGTTTTCATCAAATTGCAAATATAAATAAAAAATTATATACATTTAAAAAGCATTTGGACGACGCGGTGGCGCAGTGGGTAGCACAATCGCCTCACAGCAAGAAGGTCGCTGGGTCGAGCCTTGGCTGGGTCAGTTGGCATTTCTGTGTGGAGTTTGCATGTTCTCACCGCGTTCGTGTGGGTTTCCTCCGGGTGCTCCAGTTTCAAAGACATGCACTACAGGTGAATTGGGTAAGCTAAATTGTCCATTGTGAATGAATGTGTATGGATGTTTCCCAGTGATGGGTTGCGGCTGGAAAAGCATCCGCTGCGTAAAACATATGCTGGATAAGATGGCGGTTCATTCCGCTGTGGCGACCCCAGATTAATAAAAGGACTAAGCCAAAAAGAAAATGAATGAATGAATGAATGAATGAATAAAAAGCATTTATAAATGCAATTAAACGTCTACTTTAATGTTTAAATATGGGTGAAATAAAGTTACAATCTAGTATCATTTAGTCTAACAGATATATTTGTCAAAATAAAACATACTAAATTGTATTAAATTTGAAAAGAATTTTTATTTTTTTTAATTCATAGAGGTAAAAGACAAAACCTTGAGGTAGAGGACAAGATAATTTTGCTACATAAACTACTGTAAACTGAATGACATTTGACTGGGTGTCTCCTGTAAATCAAGCATTAAACAGGTAAAGTACCAGGAATGTTAGAACTTTTCATGTTGTAATCTGCAGGAATGATTTACATGTGTCAACAGAACATCTTCACCGTTCTTAAAGGGACCGTTCACCCAAAAATGAAAATGTCCTCATTATTTACTCACCTTCACACGGTTCTAAACTCTGTTGAACACAAAGGAAGCTATTGTGAAGAATGTAAAAAACAGCCATTGACTTGATAATTTGTACAAATTTACGAAATTAACAGATTGTATAGCTGATATTAAAAATTGGAAAACTAAAAAATTCTTATTACTAAATTCAGATAAAACTGAGGTCTTGCTTATTGGACCCAAAAACCTCGCGCGCAAAACCTAGAACACTGTCTAACCCTTGATGGATTCTCAGTTCAGTCCTCATCTTCAGTCAAAAATTTGGGGTGATTTTTGATTGCAACCTGTCATTTGAAGGCCAGATTTCAAGCATCTGTAAAACTGCATTTTTTAAAAATGTTGCCCAACTTCGGCTTATGCTATCAATGTCTGATGCAGAAAAGCTTATTCATGCTTTCATGACCTCTCGGTTAGACTATTGTAATGTGTTACTAGGCGGTTGCCCTGTTGGCCTAATTAACAAACTTTTTTCAATTCAATTCAACTCATCTTTATTTCTATAGCGCTTGTACAATGTAGATTGTGTCAAAGCAGCTTAACATAGGAGATTAAAGTAAATTGAAACTGTGTCAGTCCAGTTTTCAGTTTAAGTTTTATTCAGTGTGGTTTAATTTTCACTGCTGAAAGTCCAAACACTGAAGAGCAAATCCATCGATGCGCAGCTCCACAAGTCCCGAACCATGCAAGCTAGTGGCGAGGAACAAACTTCACCGATTGACGAGAGTGAAAAAAAAAAAACCTCGAAAGAAACCAGCCTCAGTTGGGCACGACCATTTCTCCTATGGCCAGACTTCTTGTGCAGAGCTGCAGTCTAAGCGCCGGAGGCTGGAGAAAGCTGGACGTCCATCGTGGAGAAGCTGCAGGTGGGAGAGGTCACCGGCTGGTGTACAGGCTGGCCCTTCAGGATCAATGAGAAGACTCGTCTGTCACTGGGGTCTTAGAGGAATCAGTCTCATGCTCTCCACTCCTCCATGACCACCACAGCAGCTGCTCAGGATACGGCCTGGTCCAGGATGATGGAAACCTTGGGAATAATAAAACAAACTAACATAAGCGCAAATGCCATTCAAATTATAATGTCTTTTGGGAAGTGTTCCCGGCTCCGGTTGCCCTAAATAATGCAGACTAACAATCCTTTAGAGGATTTGGATTTCAAAAGCATTTGTGTTTTATGTGTATGCTAATGCAAAGAGATGTGTCTTTAATCTAGTTTTAAACTGTCAGAGTGTGTCTGCTTCCCGAACTGTGCCAGGAAAGCTGTTCCAGAGTTTAGGTGCCAGATATGAGAAAGATCTACCACCTACTTTGAACTTCAACTGGTTCAAAATGCAACTGCTAGAGTGCTTTCTAGAACACAGAAATATGATTATATTAGTCCAGTTCTTTCATCATAGCATTTGCTCCCTATTAAACATCGTATACATTTTTACATTTTATTGAACAGCTTAGCTCCCCAGTATTTGAGGGATCTCCTGGTGTATTACAGCCCCTCACGTCCACTACGCTCAATTAATTCTGGACAATTGATCATTCCCAGAATATCAAAATCAACTGTAGACGGTAGATCTTTCTCATATCTGGCACCTAAACTCTGGAACAGCCTTCCTATCACAGTTCGGGGGGCAGACACACTCTGTCAGTCTAAAACTAGATTAAAGACACATCTCTTTGCATTAGCATACACATAAAACACAAATGCTTTTGAAATCCAAATCCTCTAAAGGATTGTTAGGCTGCATTAATTAGGGCAACCAGAGCCGGGAACACTTCCCAAAAGACATTATAATTTGAACGCCATCTACAATTATGTTAATCTGTTTTTCACTATCCTGAGGTCTCCATAATCCTGGACCAGGCCGTATCCTGAGAAGATGCTGCAGTGGTCATGGAGGAGTGGAGAGCATGAGAGACCGCAGTGACAGACGAGTCTCCGCATTGATTCCTTGGGCCAGCCTGAACACCCGCCGGTGACCTACTCATGCCTGCAACTTCTCCACGAAAAAAGATTAATTCCATAGTAAGGACCAAAATACTCTGGAAGTCAATGGTTGTTTTATCCAACATTCTTTAGAATATCTTCCTTTGTGTTCAACAGAAAAAATGAACTGTTTTGTGATGAACTGGTTTGTGATGAGTAAATTATGGTATTAAAAATGAGGAGTAAACTATGACAGAATTTTTATTTTTGAGTGAACTGTCCCTTTAATATAAATTATGATATGAATGATTAAATGTAATGTAAGTTTCCAGAAAAGGCTGTAAGTGCTATAGGTCACTGAGAGACAGTGTTAAACAGTGTGTTTCTGCTCACCTCTGCAGGGTAGTGTATGTTGTCTATGGTATGCTCTGAACCAGGAACCTCTGTGGTTCCCCAGTGAAAGTGAAGCTGAGCTGCGACATAAACTTGATCAAATCCCCTCCTGATACGCATGCTGTTCGGCAGACTCAACTGCACTGACAACAGAAAACATGCACTTCAGACCTCTTTCATTCAAATCAAACTAAAAACTGAAAATCGAAGACCTTTCATAGTGACAAAGCATAACAACTAAAGACTAATCATGGATGTCAATGGCTGCTGGTTTGCCAAATTGTGTTCAACAGAATTAAGTAATCCGTAAAAGGTTAGTACCACCCGAGTGTGAGGAAATGATGAGGAAAGATTTCATTTTTGGGTGAACTATCCCTTCAAACTTGAAAGAAGAAAAAACAAATGTGTGCTATTTGTGTGCTCTGTTGTCATCTATCAGCAAAGAAAAACTTTGAATTACTTTTAAGTAAACAGAAGAAAATAAATTTCAAATATACAATAATAGTTGAATGAATTACAAATTATGAGTGTATTATCCCTTTAACTAAAGTCAAATCTTTTTTCGTCCCTTTATTTGGAAATATGTAATCATTTTAACTAGTTAACAATAACTGACAGTAATAATAATAACTAGTTAAAAATAATTAACAAGTCAAAAACCTCTTCTTATGCTTTTACATGTGATTTTGCCCCTCTAGTGGTTAAAGTATAAAAGTGGTAACAAGTGAAAATATATATATTGCCTTTTAGTTACTGACTAAATTATTAAATCAACAAATTTGAACAGGAACATAGACTAAACAGGAATTCAAAAATGGGAATAATATTTAGGACAATTTCAATAGTTCAAATGAACAAAACTACAACTGTGACCCTTTCTAATTCTTATTCAGTATTTACTCTAACAATGTTTATGCATACCTCTTTTTGTGCTAAATTTAATATCTTTTTATTTTTACATCAGGCATCTTCCTTTCTCCAGTTGCAAACTTTCATTTTATTATTAATAAGCTGTGCCAGTTTTTAAAAAAAGCGATGATTTTGTTCTCTTGTTATGGAAATTATTTATGCAATATTTACAAATATGGGCATAATTTCATGTAATAAAACATTGACAGCTTTGAATAGAAACACACCTATTGGAATATTGACAGCTGAACTAAAAAGTGTTTTTTTACGTTCCAGAAATGTGAATACATTTAAAGTCTACTAGTGTTTGTTGTGAACGGGTCTTGACTTACATGTATGTCCGTTGTTGAGGAGGGTCAGAGAGTGTGAGCCGGTGAGATCGTAACCGTCCAGCTGAATGAGGGGCAGCCGGGGCTCATGCAAAACTTTATGAGTGTCTATGTTGATCGGAGACTGAGATTTCCCACCACAGTGTTCAAATGCAGACAACCATGCGTCCTGATCTGAACCACACAATGAAAAACATTAACACACAACAGCCGTAAGTATTTAATTGTATTACTTTACTTATCAGGACATTTTGTTTCTTGTATAGTGCCTTCTAGAACCTATGGCAGTATATAAAGCAGTAATAATGGGCAGAATGGCCTAATTAGTGGCATAATAATTGTTTAGTTTGAACAACACTTTAATATTTCTGAAGTATATGGAGTCTGAAATATATGGAGTCTGAAGTGCTGTTTAATACACTGTTAATTCATTAATTAATTATTCAATGCTGCATTCATCTTCATTTCTTCTTTCTTTTCGGCTTAGTCCCTTTATTAATCTGGGGTCGCCACAGCGGAATGAACCGCCAACTTATCCAGCATATGTTTTACACAGCGGATGCCCTTCCAGCTGCAACCCATCACTGGGAAACGTCCATACACACTCATTCACACACATATACTACAGACAATTTAGCTTACCCAATTCACCTGTACCGCCTGTCTTGGGACTGTGGGGAAAACCGGAGCACCCGGAGGAAACCCACGCCAACACGGGGAGAACATGCAAACTCCACACAGAAATGCCAACTGACCCAGCCGAGGCTCGAACCAGCGACCTTTTGCTGTGAGGCGAGAGCGCAACCCACTGCGCCACCGTGTAGAAATGGTTAGCAGACAAATATATTAATATTTTGCAGTGGCCCAGCCAGAGTCCTGACTTAAATCCAATTGAGAATCCGTGGAGGGACCTAAAGATAACGGTGATGGCAAGGAGACCCTCCAACCTGAAAGAGTTAGAGCTCATCTCTAAAAATAAATGGGCAAAAATACCAATGGAGGCATGCAAAAAGCTGTTCAGCAATTATAGAAAGCGTTTGATTGCTGTAAAAGCCAATAAAGGCTTTTCTGTTCATTACTGAGAAGGGTATGAATCATTTTGGACATCCCACTTTTTATTCAAATGTAAATAAAAGTTGAGAAATATTTTTGTCCACAATGATGCCTCTTGTACATCTCCTTATTATCTTTTTGGGAGAAACCTGTGTCATTTCAGTCAAAAGAAAATTGCTGGTTGAATAAAAGAAACTTTAAGTTAGAACTTGCCAGTGGTGTAAATAATTTCGGGGTTGACTGTATATGTATATTTCGAATTATTATTATTAAATATTATTATTAAACTAAATGAAAAACGACAAATAAAAGAAATATTCCTTGCTCTGTTAAACAGCACTTTTAAACAGTTTGCAGGTAACGCAGTTTATCAGAGTTTTGTACTAGAGAAAGTCTATCCTAGATGTGTCTGCTTTACTCCACTTCTGAGTAAAACAGAATCTGAGCTAGACACAAAATTGCCAGAAAAAAAACTAAGCTGAAGGTGAACTGTGGATAGTTATAGTATGTATATTTACCTTGGTAACCCCAGTGATGCTGATGAGAAGAACCTGTAATAAAAAAGAGAGAAAAGAGATTGTGTCAAGAAAAGAAAGGGATTGAGACTTGATTCTTAAACATGGGTTTTGTTGTAGTTGGATGACATTTGGGTATAACAGCAATTTTTGCGACAGATTTGTGCACATATGAGCCTTATGTTGCACATTTATAGTATTAGCAGTAGCCAAAAATTAATTGAATGGGTTAAACTGATATATTTTACTTTATGCAAAAATCATTAGAATATTAAATATAATGTTCCATGAAGATATTTAGTAAATTTCCTACTGTAAAAATAGGCTATCAAAACTTGATACACTCATACAACATGCAAACTCCACACAGAAATGCCAACTGACCCAGTCGGGACTCAAACCAGCAACCTTCTTGCTGTGAGGCGACAGTGCTAACTACTGAGTCACCGTGCTGTCCCTGGACAAATTTAAAGATGATTTTATCTGATTCCAGATTTTCAAATATCTGCATCTCGGCCAAATATTGTCCTACATACATCAATGGAAAATTCTGTTTCATGTGAAGTATACATTTCTATTATAATTTCCTAAAATGGACTGGTTCTGTGGTCCAGGGTCACATATTGTTTGATTATTTAAATGTTTCTAATGTTGCTGAAACTACAGTAACAGCAAAAAGTTTTATAGTTTTAGACTTTTAAAGGGACAGTTCGCCAAAATTTTTTATTTCTGTCACGAAGAAACCTGAAAACCTGTAACCATTGACTTTATAGTATTTGTTTTTCCTACTATGGAAGTCAATGGTTACAGATTTTCAGCATTGTTTAAAACATCTTTTTGTTTTTCAACTCATAAAGGTTTGGAACCACTTAAGGGAGAGTAAATAGTGAAAAGCTTTTTTATTCTTGGGTGAACTATCCCTTTAAGTTCAATAACAAACAACTTTCATACTTTTTTCACACAGATTCTGATTACAGGGCACAACATAAATACTCATTTCTCCACAATTCCTTGCACAATACATTGTTTTCACTTTGACCACAGTACATGAGCACAGTCGATTCAGCATATGCATTGTTATCATCACTTTATCTTTAACACTATCAGTTAACTCAATAAAGCATCCATATTTTAGCAATACTCATCAGTCATCACGATATGTGAATGAACCAAGATAATAAAACTTTGCCACATTTATCCATTTCTGAGAAAATTGAACAAGCTTTTTAGTGCCATTGCTGGAAAGCTCACTGTTGTGAAAGGTTTAAGAACAGCTTAACTAAATTTGTGAAGTATTTTTTGTAAGACTGGCTTAATAAAAGTAAAAGCTTAAGCACTTGAACAATAAATTATGATTCATATTATGACCTCAAAATATGAAATGTGGCCAGAAATGTATTTTCTTAAATGTTTATATTAATTATTTCTAGATTATTCAATTCACCTATAGCACATGTGTAACGCCATGGTTGGCGGATGGTGACATAACGAGACGGAGGACGAGATATATAACAAAACGGATTTATTGAACACTTACGGGGAACAGATACTGGATGCGGGAAGACAGGACGAGACAACCACACGACTCAGACTACCGGACAACAATGGACACAGACGAAAGGGTATAAATAGATGGGGGATGATTAGACTAATCACACACAAGGGATGAACACAGGTGGAACAGATTGACACTGATGGTGGCGGGAAAGACAATACAAAGAAATCACATGACGAAAACAAAGGAAGACACGGACGAACACTGACAACATGTCTTTGGACTGTGGGGGAAACTGGAGCACCTGGAGGAAACATGCAAACTCCACACAGAAATGCCAACTGGCCCAGCCAGGACTTGAACCAGCAACCTTCTTGCTGTTAGGCGACAGTGCTAACCACTGAGCCACAGTGTCGCCGGTAAAAAGATGATGTTTTTCAAAAATAAAAGTTAAGTAAAACAAATAATAATTAGTTGTCTTTATAGTAAACAGAATTTTTACCAGTGGTGTAAAGAATACTGAAAAAATATACTCAAGTATTATTACTTGCGTCTCACGGTGGCACAGTGGATAGCACGTTCGCCTCACAGCAAGAAGGTCGCTGGTTCGAGCCTCGGCTGGGTCAGTTGGCGTTTTTGTGTGGAGTTTGCATGTTCTCCCCGTGTTGGCGTGGGTTTCCTCCGGGTGCTCCGGTTTCCCCCACAAGTCCAAAGACATGCGGTTTAGGTGAATTGGGTAAGCTAAATTGTCCGTAGTATACGAGTGTGAATGGGTGTGTATGGATGTTTCCCAGAGATGGGTTGCAGCTGGAAGGGCATCCGCTGCGTAAAACATATGCTGGATAAGTTGGCGGTTCATTCCGCTGTGGCGACCCCAGATTAATAAAGGGACTAAGCCGAAATGAAAATGAATGAATGAATTATTACTTGCCAATAAAAGCAGCGCAAGTAAAGTAAAAGTATAATTTGGCGATTTCAGTCATCATAGGGTAAACATCCTTCATCTTCTCATCAGTGACATGCAGACATTGTCCCGTCTCTGGGACATTGCATATAAAGATTTTGGACATCTTCTTGGACACTGATTTCTACTCAGCCAATCCCCATTGATAAAACAAATTAAAATTTGACTGTAAATAAAAGTATCGATACGGCACTAAAAATGTACTCAAGTTAAAGAAAAGTACACAGTTTTAAAACTACTTAGTAAATTACAATTCCTGAGCAAAACAATTCAGTTACAGTAATTTGAGTATTTGTAATTTGTTACTTTACACCACTGATTTTTACTTTATGTGAATCCATTTTTTTTTCTTGACCAATAAATATTTTTGATTTTGATTAAAATAAAGTTTGAACTAAAGATTAATTATATATATTTCATACATTTATAGTTTTATATTTTAGCTGTAACAAAGTTAGATTGTTTGTATGTTATTTTATGTGCAGCAGGTTCACTGGTAAACTGAGACATTAGGTCTGATGTACGTGAGCATAAAGCTCACATTCACTGCACTCCATGAAGGAGGGATTGTGTGAGTGCGCTGATGTGTGTGAATAAGGAAAAGATACTGTCTGCTATCTCAGTCTTTCACTCACAATCACAAAACCTGTTCTCACAGTTTCTTCGTCTTTGCTTGTGTCTGGATGGCTCTGGAAAGACTGAAATTATTGAACGTTAAACGAATATTATAGTAATTCAATTCAATTCATCTGTATTTCTATAGCGCTTTTACAATGTAGATCATGTCAAAGCAGCTGAACATAGATCAAGTTCTAGTAAATTGAAACTGCTTCAGTCCAGTTTTCACAGTTGACGTTTAGTTTAGTTCAGTGTAATGTAAATGTCCCTGGTGAAAGCCCAAACACTGAAGAGCAAATCCAACAATGCGCAGCTCCACAAGTCCCAAATATAGCTGAATAGCTGATCTCAATACTTAGCGAAACGTTTGTTGTTTGTACAAACCAACTTATAAACACAGTCTTACTAATTTAACTGCAGAATTATAGGATTGGACCAGTTATTCAAATGAAGTCCATTTTGTCAAATGATGAAATCCCTTGCAGAGAAAGAAGTTTACTGAAGTGTGTTATTAGTATACTTAAAAAACAACAACTTTCAGTTTACTTTTTGTATACTTCCCACGAATGTACTTAAAATTACAAGTTAAAGTTGGTAAAGTAGGTAAAGTTGACTCATTCTGACAGAAGAGTCTATTGTAGGCCATGCTTGTTGTTTTGATGGAGACCCAGCTAACAGAGAACAGTCTCAGAACATTCCTTGAAAGTTGTTAAATGTTAGTAAATGTACATAATTACAATAATGTTTTTGGAACCCTCTTGTAAGGTTGATAGAAAAGAATATTAATTAGTTTTTTATTTATTAACATATTCCTAGAATATTAATTTAAGTTGAATTAAGAACGTTTTAAATAACCTTCTGAGAACTGAGAGACTGAAACATGATGGAAAATTTTAATGAACATCTTGATGAACAACGTATTTTGTAAAAAGCAGACAGAATCAGAATGTACCATCCAGGGCCAAAGTCAACATTGATTCACACACACACACACTCATACACTATGGCCAATTTAGTTTATTTAATTCACCTATAGCGCATGCCTTTGGACTGTGGGGGAAACCCGAGCACCTGGAGGAAAACACACAAACACGGGGAGAACATGCAAACTCCACACAGAAATGCCAACTGGCCCAGCCAGGGCTCAAACCAGCGACCTTCTTGCTATGAGGTGACGGTGCTAACCACTGAGCCACTGTGCCGCCTCCTGCAGGATTGTTTTAATTTAACTAATAGTTATAACAAATATTTCCTCGGAAGTGTCTTCCTTACCTAACACACCTGATTCAGATCATCAACTCTTTAACAGAGACATCCATGAACTGATTCTTGTGTGTCAAATAAGAGAGAGATACAAAATATGCAGGGCAGGGGGGCCCAAGGACCGGAATTGAGAACCACTGGTCTAACCCATGTCTGACTGTCTGAAAGTCGTTTTAGCAGATTTTCCCAACAAATGTTATGAAATAATTTTGAGCAATGTGATTATAATTAAAAAATAATGTTAATGCATTGTCCCTCCTAAAAACTACGGTTTGAACAATCTAAGAACCTTAAAGAGAACGTTAGAGAAAGTTCTTAGAACATAGATATAAAAAAAATCAACAACTTACTGAGAACGTTCTTAGAACATTAGTAGAGTGTGGATTGAATGTTCTAATAATGTTTTAAACAATGTTCGGAAAACACTAATATAACATGAGCCTGAAACATTTTGAAAACATTTTGAGTAATGATATTCTAGCAAAAAAAAAACATTTATCGTTTATAAAACTGGATGTTTTGAGCGTTGTAAGAACATTAAGAAAACAATGTTATATAACTTAATGGGAACGTATTTAAAACCTAAAATTGTTAGCTGGGGGTATACGTAAAAGTACTTATTGGGGGGCCTCACAGTGGCGCAGTGGGTAGCACGTTCGCCTCACAGCAAGAAGGTCACTGGTTCAAGCCTCAGCTGGGTCAGTTGGCATTTCTGTGTGGAGTTTGCATGTTCTCCCTGTGTTGGCGTGGGTTTCCTCGGGGTGCTCCGGTTTCCCCCACAAGTCCAAAGACATGCGGTATAGGTGATTCGGGTAAGCAAAATTGTCCGTAGTGTATGAGTGTGAATGGGTGTGTATGGATGTTTCCCAGAGATGGGTTGCAGCTGGAAGGGCATCCGCTGTGTAAAACATATGTTGGATAAGTTGGCGGTTCATTCCGCTGTGGCGACCCCAGATTAATAAAGCGACTAAGCCTAAAAGAAAATGAATGAATGAATTATAATTTATGGGTGGAATAATCTAGAGTGAATAAAACATAAACAGAATTGAACCTATTCTATAGTGTTCAAAAGGAATTCACTCCAAATCTACTTAGAGTACAGCTAAAGGTAAATTCCAAGTATTAAAATGCAGGTGAAAATGTACCGTGGCTGAAAACGCAAATCTGCACATTAAGCTATTTGTGTTTTATGATTAATAAATGCTGTTCTACAAATCTGCATCGCTATCAGGGAGCCTCAAACTGAAGGCAGTTCATTTATTCAGAATCTGATTTGCTAATTTATTTCTATTTTTTACACCTAGCTAAGACTTCAGCAGAAGTAGACCAGTGAGTGACAAAAAAATTATTTTAAACTCTGGTTACTAATCTTTAACTTGTAAATGATCAGTATAACTATAAGTTCACTATTAATTACGAATTAATTAAGACACTATAATTGTCAAGTTGTAGTTGTGTACTCAAAATTTGCTATTGTTATAAGAAGTATCTGTCACGGATCACAGAAGGCAGAGACAAAGATACTTTCACACGGTGTTTATTTAAACACAATAATAATCTTCGCACCGAGGTGCTAGCGAGCAAAGTCAATAGAGTCACTTCCCTTGAGAGTTGAGCAAGCCGATGACAGGGGTTAGTCTCGTGGATACGAAAGTGCGTGGATGACTTGGCAGACGACCGGGATGAGCAGACAGAGAGAGTGTGACCATGTGAAGATGATACCAGCCGATGAGTGAACGGGAAGGGTGAGTTTATATAGTGAGTGGGTGATGGCTGGAGCAGGTGAATGTGATTAGTGCACAGGTGTGTGTGATCAGTAATCTGGTGACTGAGTGCGGTGTGTAGTGGCTGGAGAGTGTGAATGGTGAGCAGGGCTAATGGAACGTGCAGGGGGTGTGACAGTATCAATGTAAGTGGGCCACTTTGGTCCCCAGTAGCATTGAAATAGTACACTACCAAGAACACTTCAAGTATACTTAAAGTATACCAAAAATTGACATGACCTAAAATATAGATGACATATACGTTCACATTAGTTTTTTTTATTTCTTTACCTTTTCACACTGCAGTATGGGACCTCGATCTCTGCTCTGTCACTTTTTGATGTTGAAAATTGATAGTATATATACATGGGAAGCACGGTGGCGCAATCGCCTCACAGCAAGAAGGTTGCTGGTTCGAGCCCCGGCTGGATCAGTTGGAATTTCTGTGTGGAGTTTGCATGTTCTCTCTGTGTTTGCGTGGGTTTCCTCCGGGTCCAAAGTCCAAAGACATGCGCTATAAGTGTAAAATTTAATAAACTAAATCGCCATAGTGTATGTGTGTGAATGAGTGTGTATGGATGTTTCCCAGTACTGGGTTGCAGCTGGAAGGGCATCTGCTGTGTAAAACATATGCTGGATAAGTTGGCGGTTCATTCCACTGTGGCGACCCCTGCTGAATAAAGGGACTAAGCCGAAAAGAAAAAGAATGAATGAATGAATGTTTAGATATCTATTGGATGTCTTTTAAACACACAAAAAAATGCTTGTTGGGTAACTGTGATTATTTTTAGTTAATAACTTTTGAATATATACCATTTTCTGTTTTATTTCAACAGAAGAATTACTCTGTATTGCTTACTAATACTGTCTGTCGCAGAGGTATTACAGATTTCATTGATGTGACATTACTTCTCACGCTCATATTTATTTCAGATACTGAGATTATCCAGTGAGTGTCAACAGAACTGTATATTTTGTCAGAGTTTCCTCAGAATCAGGATGTGTGTGTCTTTATGGGAACCGCTGACATCATCATGGTGTGAATGGTGAGTTGGAGATGCTGGTACACTCAGAGCGGCACGTAGACCAAACTCTCTCCAACCAAGAGAAACCACAAACACTAGTATCCAGGAATACTTGATGCCTGTGTTTCGCTGTCACTAAATCTCCAGCAAGGAGAGTTTGAGTTTTATATCGGTCAAAGTGATGTTTCTTCATCACTACTAATTGCATTTTTGATTTGGTGGAGGGTTTTAAAGGAAAAGTTCACCCAAAAATGAAATATTTAACATCATTTATTTACTTTCCACCCTCCAAAAAAGAAAGATATTTTGAAAAATGTTCACTGTAGAAAAAAAAAGTTGACTCAACTTAAATCAAGTCAACTACTTGGGTTGAAAGTGTGCTATACTTTCAAGTGTGCTTGTTTTCCTGCTATGGATGTCGGTTTCCAACATTCTTCAAAATATCTTTCTTTGCATTCAATGGATAAAGAAGCAGAGGGTTGGAACCACTTGAGGGTGATTAAATAGTAAGTGAACTATCCCTTTAATGCTTTAATTATTATTAATGGCATCACTAAAGAAGGACGTCCTGTTTGCTGAAGTATTTAATTCAATTTTCAATATCAGTGATGTCTTGAACCGTTTCACAATAGGCTATATCAAACATTAACCACAGCACAAAACCATAGTAAATACACACCCTTCCTTGATTACTGGTAAAGTTAACAAAGCAATAAAGATCTCCAGATACAAATGGCATTAATTCTTCTAAAGATAATTTTCACTACAGATTGTTATTATATATACATGCATCTATCAGTCTATGCCCCAGAATGCATTAAAATCAAGGATACATGGATAAAATCCAACAACCACCCAAAGTAAACAGCCATAATACAATCTACCGTTCAACAAATGTTATCGTAGCCTTTATCTCGCTTTCAGTCAATTTTGCATAGTTCGTTTATTGGTTCATTTTTGTCATATGGCCTTGTCTTTGATTAATGTTACTGCACAGAACTAAAACTGATTTAAAAAAACGGACAAATTTAATTATGCAAACAATGACAAAGCAAGTAACACACTGAGAACTAAATTCCAGCCTCATCTCAGGAGAAAACGTAACTATTTTACGTATTGGAAAGTGGCTTACTTGTACAAACGTATACCATTTCATGCATATGAAAACATGCGATTTTAAAAGGAGCCGTGCCCCCAAAACACACCCCTAAACCTCATTAGGGGATAAATAAGTCATACTAAAATGTACAAATTAGATAATTAATACAATTAGCATTAATACATTGATACAAATTAGCCTCTATAAATCAAATAGTTATGAACTTTCCATAAGACATTGGAAATACTGAAATACACCAATACTGAGAAACACCAATAATCTTGAAAATAATAATAAAAAAATCATTAGTTTCACTTCAACTTTTTTTTACAGTAACTATTTGACTAAAATGTAAATAATTTACATATAAAATTTGATCTTTAACACTTTATGCCATTGACATGCACGTTTCAGCTCTTCTATTTCAGTCAATTCTGAGGTGCCACACAAACACATTGGAGAAAACCAATTGCATTCAATGAGCCTTCAGGACACTGATGAATGTGTAACTGATTTTAGACTCACCTTTACTGTGTTGTCCGTCTCTCTCGCTGCTCCTGTCTTCCTCAGAGGAGGACGAAGATGCGACGAGCAGCAGCTGAAGATGAAGGATGAGAAGGAAACCCAGCAGCATGATGAAGACCTCCACTGCTCTGCTGCTGCTGTCCACAGGTAACTCGTTCTGGTTATTTCTCACAGAATCTCAGAGTCTCAGCCTCTACTTTAGTGACTCAGGGGTCCGTTGACTGGGGCCGGGCTTCACAGATCAGCCAATCACAGTGCACACAGTGCTCAAGGTTCCAGGAGATCTGTCTCTCTCTCTCTCTCTCTCTCTCTCTCTCTCTCTCTCTCTCTCTCT